>PVLC010001011.1:54205-65232 GCA_004027655.1 Graphiurus murinus | reverse complement strand
CGGCCCTATTTTTATATTTTATTTTGAAACAGGGTCTTGCTAGGTTGATAAGAGTCTCACTACTTGCTGAGGCTGTCCTCGAACTTGCAATCCTCCTGTCTCAGGTATGCGCCACCAAGCCCCGCTCAACTAAATCTTTTTGTTCCTACCACTGTGCCTTCCTGCAGCATACTGGAGTCAGCCACACAGCATTGTCACATAGGACTCTGAGTACCTAGCTTTGCTGGTAGAAAAAAGACAGGAAGGCCACTGTTTTCCAAGCCTCCATAGCGCAAGAGGTCCCTGCAGGGGGAAAGCAGAGGGCAGTGAGGTCCAGGAGTCAGCACCAGGAACTCACCAAACGTGTAGGCAGCAAACTAAAGATGAATTTGAGGGATGGCCACCAGCTGTTAAGAGCCAGACACCAGGGAGTACAAAGCAAAACCAGCGCCTGAGGCTGTGCTCTGGAAAAAAGGCTTTTTTCTGGTTGAAGTTGCCCAGCAAAGGAGATACCTGAAGCTGAAGCAGGCAGCCTGGTGATTTTTCCCCCTTTCACTAAAGCCAGAGAAATCTGTACAATAACTAGAAGAAGAAAAAATCAATACTGCAGGGCCCCGGGTTTAAGATGAGCCTTTGCAGAGGAGAAATCTGAATCTGTTCTGTCCTTGCAGCTGTCCTACATCAGATGAGATTCGGCATTTACCCCAATGGAAGATATCAAACTTATTGAGAGGAACAGGAAGATAATGGATAGAAAAGTGCCCTGAAAACTCAAATAATCCAAAGCAAATGAGAGAGCTTCCCATAACAGCACAGGGCTGTCCCCCAACTGGGTGGCTAAATTGGAGCAAACCTCACCCAAAAAACAAAGGCCACCATTCTGGGTCACTTCCTGTGGCCACTGTAGGGGTTTAGCTAGAGCATTCATCTTCCATCTTGCTGGTCTAGGGGCAAAGCTGGCTACGAAAAGGAGCAGCCCCCTCCTTCCTTTGATGGATGCCACATAGCAACTCCAGAAGTAGTTAGGGCGCAGCACCTGGGCAAACACCCTGACCTTCTGGAATGCGCAGGACACTACAGGCAAAATCCAGGACTCAAGAACAGTGTATTAGTTAGTGTCTGTCTTCAGAAGCTAGCTTGGGTGCAGAGGAAGAGCTTGGTGTAGGACCTGCTCTACATAGCTATGAACTCAGGTTTGTTCATTTTTCAGAGCTGGGATCTTCAAGGCCTTTGGGATCCATTCATCAGATATGGGATTCAGATTGCTTAAAGCCCTTGGGGACCGCAACTAAGCAGCAAAGAGCTGGTTTCCAAGGAGCAGACAGTAGACACACAGAAGCAAAGCAGCCTCTAGAGGTCGTCTCCTCCACCTCTCCACTCTCCACTCCTCTGCGGACTACAGGGAAGCAAGGGCAGGCTGGTGAGTGGGTGCCTTGTTTTTCCAGCTCACCTGGAAGGAGAACCCACATTATCTTTCAATAGCCTGGAGCTGGTAAAAGACGGGAAGGAAGGCACTAACAATGGAGTAACCAACCCACTAGTTTCCCATTTACTCTCATAACTCAACATGATGAGGCTGGCTGACTGCCAGCCAGTATTCTTTCCAGAAGGATATAGCTGAAAGGCTGTCAAATCAGAGTGTGGGACTGTGAAAAGAGCATTGGATTAGACATCAAAAGATGGTGGGGGTGGGGGGTAAGGCAAAGAAGCATAAGGGAATTGGGGGGGGGTGATAGAAATGTTCAATACATTGATCATAATTGTGGTTATACAAGTGATATACATTTGTCAAAACTCATTGGACTGTAAGTTTATAATGGATGCATTAAGCTGGCATGGTGGCGTGCCTGTAATTCCAGTACTTGGAAGGCTAAGACAGGAGGATTGCAGGTTTGAGGCCAGCCTCAGCAATTTAGTGAGACTCTCAGTAACTCAATGAGATCCTCTTTCAAAAACAAAAAAATAAAAAAGGGTATAGCTCAGAAGTAGAATGTTTCTAGGTTCAATCCCCAGTACTAAAATAAATAAATAAATAAATAAATAAATAGGTACATTTTATTGCTAGTAAATTATATCTTGGTAATATTTTTTAAAAATATGCATTCCATATTCTGTTTCTGCCCTTATTAACTGGGCATGTCACTTAGCTATCTAATGCTTTGGGTTTTCCACCTTTTGAGTGAGATTAATATTTTCTGCCCTACTTGCCTTACAGGACTTTTAAGATCAAATGAGACAATATAAGTGAATACATTTTTTTTTTTTTTTTTTTTTTTTTGCGGTACTGGGGATTGAACCCAGGGGCATTCTACCTCTGCGCTATACCCCCAGCCCTATTTTTTATTCTTTATTTTGAAACCGAGTCTCACTAAGTTGTGGAGTGCCTCACTAGGTAGCTGAGGCTGGCCGCGAACCCGGATCCTCGGGTCTCAGCCTCCCAAATGCTGGGATTACAAGTGTGTGCCACCATGCCCGGCTATGAGTGAATACATTTTAAAAAGCACAAAATGAACTGAGCGTGGTGGCGCACGCTTGTAATCCCAGACTTGGGAGGCTGAGACAGGGGGATCTGAGTTCCCAGCCAGCCTCAGCTACTTAGTGAGGCCCTCCTCAACTAAGTGAGACCCTGTTTCAAAATAAAGAATAAAAATAGGACTGAGGGTGCAGCTCAGAGGTAGAATGCCCCTGAGTTCAATCTCCAGAATCGCAAAAAAAAAAAAAAATGCTAAGTAAATATGAAATCATTATAATTTTGTCAACATACATAATTGCTATACATTTCCTGGTGATCTTGAGGAAGAAATATTCCATTCTATTTAATTGTGTGTTGAGGGAGGAGGAGGCACTAGGGGTAGAACATGAGGCCTCATACAAGCTAGGCAAGAGTTCTACCACTGAACAACACCCCTGGCCCTTTTTATTTATTTGCTCATTCATTCATTCCTGGCACTGGGGATATTGAACTCAGATTCTACATCTGAGCTCCACCCTAGCCTTATTTTTTTTTTTAAGGCCAATCAAATTTCCTTTATTTATTTATTTTTATTAATTGGTGCATTGTAATCATACATCTTTGTTAGGTACAAGCTGATAAAGGCACATTTCTCATTTTACTTTTTATTTTGAAACAGGGTCTCACTAAGTTGCAGGGAGCCTCACTAAGTTGCTGAGGCTGGATTCGAACCTACGATTCTCTTGTCTCAGCCTCCCAAGTACTGGGATTATAGGCATGCACCACAATACCCGGCTTTTATTTTATTTTTGAGACAGGTCTCACTAAGTTGCCCAGGCTGGCCTCAAATTTACAATCCTCCTGATTCAGCCTTTCTAGGAGCTGGGATTACAGGCTTGTGCCACTGTGCCTAGCCGTTCCATTTAATTGATGATGGAAAACACTGACCTGAGTATTCTTGCTCCTTGATTCAGACTATCTGCTTGCCCACCTTTTCACTATGGAAGCGTGACTTATTGCGGGTGTGCAGGCCCTTCTGGCTCCTACAGATAAGCACCCAACAAGGGAGCCCAGCCCCTGAGCACAGCCATCAGGCCAGAATGCAGACACCACAGCAGATTCCATGATGCAAATGTGGGCTCTTCCCTTCCTGGAGAAAGTAGTGAGTTGGCATTTTGCACACTGCCATAGAGCTATCTCTGGAAGAAGGAAAGGAAAGAAAATGCAGGCTCTTCTCATAGGAGGACAAAAGAGAGGAAAACATCTACACCGGGGCAGTTAGGTACAAACCTACCTAGCTAGAAGAATCAGCTAAAAGGACTGTGATTATCTAATCCAACTCTTTCATTTTAAAATTAGGAAACAAACCAGGCTTGGTGGTGCACGCCTATAATCCCAGTATTTGGGAGGCTGAGATAGGAGGATAGCAGGTTCGAGGTCTGCCTCAGCAATGTAGTAAGACCCTCTTCCAAAATAAAAAAGAAGAGGGGCTGGGGATGTAGCTTGGAAGTAGAATGCCCCTGGGTTCAATCCCCAGTGCAAAACTAAAATGAAATAAAATAAGAAAATTAATTCTTAGAGAAGACAAGAGTTGAAGGTCAAGCAAAATTATTGAGTAAGTCCAACTGCAGATGCCCCAACCTTCTAGTTCCAGACCCATATACCTCTTACTTTCCCCACAGTGCCCTAAACTGGCATCTGGTAGTCTTAGACCCCTATCAAAATCTCGTGCAGAAAACAAACATCACACTAAAATATAAACAAATGGTCTTTTGAGTGAGATCTGGGAAAAGAACATTTAAAAGAGGTAAGTCTAATAATAGAAGAGCTGTCTGCAGCCCGCGCCTACAGGGAACTTTGACAACACCCCTAAGTGGTTTTGTACCCAGCCTTAGGCAAATCGAGTACCAAAGCTTGAAACTCGTCTAGATAAGTTCAAGTGGGCTTACAAAGAAGTTCAAGTGGGCCTGCAAGTTCTTATCTGCAAGCCCGCCCTACCAGACTTCAGGGCCTGTACCAACACTGTCCTGTGGAAAGGTGTGACACATCCTGCACAAGTGAAAATCGGAGCTCATCATACTTCCCTGCCACTGCCACTCTGCAAATGCTCCTTTTATGTTCATATGTTAAGAATACCACTCATTCTGGTTTCACCTAGTAGAGAAAGAAAACAACTCTCATTTGTCCACTTTTCACCTAGTTTAAGCCACCATCATCTCTCACTTGATTATTGCAAGAATCTTGCAAATGGCACCCCTTCCTTCCACTTTTTTCTAACATCCATTTTCTACACAGCATGCGGTGATCTTAAACACGTAAATAAATCAGATGTGTCGCTCCCCTGCTCATTGCCTCCTTGGCTTCCTACTGCACTGCAATCAGGTGCAGAGTCCCTACTGTGTTCATTAGGCTCTGTGGTCTGGCCATCCCTGACTATTCTGCCTCACTCCACATTCCTCTCCCACTTGCTCATTACCTACCCTCTGGTAACACAGACCTTTCCTCTGTTCCTCAAACATAGCTTCATCTGCTGTAGACCCTGACACCTGCTGTCCCCAGACTCTCCCTTGGCTGCCTCCTTCTTTGTTTTCATCCCAGTGGCTCAGGCAGCGGCTCCAAGAGGCCTACTCTGCCTAGGTGTGATCGAGTAAGCTCCCTCTTCCCTGCCAGCCACTCTCCAGCTCACCACCTATTCTCTGCTTCCTGCAGAACACTCAACTGCCTTAAAGTACCCTGTCAACTTGGTCATTAGCTGTTTATTAACTATTTCTCCCACTAAGATTACAGCTCCAATGAAAGCAGGAACTTGCTCTGCTTTAGTGATAACTTTATCTCTAGCACCAAACCAGAACCTCGTATGCAGTGGACATGCATCACCATATGCTGAGTATATGACTGAATGAATCAATCAATGAGTGAGTGAGTAAATGAATGGATGTTTTAAATGAACTAAATTGAATATCTTTAAAGACAGGATAAGGCCCTCTGGTAATCACCATAGAGACCATGTCCTGGGTCACATCTACACTCACAAGAAATGTCATTGCTGGCATATATTTCAACAGGGCAATACATCTACAGATGGGGAGGTAAGATGAAGTGCTTCCATCATGCATTTGCATAATTAATCATCAGCTGAGATACCTTTAATACCAATGTTAGCATTGATCTGAAGGAAACCTATTCATTTAAACTGACAAAAACATGCTGTCATTTTCATTTCCATTACAAAGCACGCCAATGTAGCAGAAACATTTTGATTGATTGAACATCTTTCTTTCAATACAAGTGGCGATTGATCAGTTTACCAAGGACCAAATAGTTCAACAACTCAAGTCAAGAGCAGAGAAACCTTATTCCTTCATGATGAATAAGTAAGATATTTAAAATACCTTAAATTCTGTGTGTTGGTGGGGGGGGGGGGTTACTGGAGATTGAACCCAAGGGCATTCTACCTCCAAACTACACCTCCAGCCCTATTTTATTTTTTATTTTGAAATAGGGTCTCACTAAGGTGCTAAAGGCCTCACTAAGTAGCTGAGACTGGCCTCAAACCTGCAATCTTCCTGTCTCAGTCTCCCAACTACTGGGATTACAGTCATGGGCCACCACATCTGGCTGAAATTCTCTTTTAAAAGACTATTATCTATTCTCTTTGGAATAAGGTGAGATGAATATATATGTGTATATACATATACATACATATATATACATATATATATACACACACATACAGTCACATGCATAACAATGTGTTGGTCAACAACAAACCACATACCCAACAGTGTTCCCATAAGATTAAAATGGAGCTGAACAATTCCTTTCACTTAGTAACGTCATAGCCAAGTAACATCTCAGCACAATGCTTTACACAAGCCCACTGAGCTGCTAGTACTATAAATGCAATTATGTATAGCACATAATACTTAATAATAATAATTAACAACTATGTTACTGGTTTATGTATTTACTATACTATACTTTTTATCTTTTTTTTTTTTTTTTGCGGTACTGGGGGTTGAACTCAGGGGCATTCTACCTCCGAGCTACACCCCCAGCCCTATTTTTTATTCTTTATTTTGAAACCGAGTCTCACTAAGTTGTGGAGTGCCTCACTAGGTAGCTGAGGCTGGCCTTGAACCCGGATCCTCCGGTCTCAGCCTCCCGAATGCTGGGATTACAAGCGTGCGCCACCACACCCGGCCCACTTTTTATCTTTATAGTATACTCATATTTGTTTTCTAAAAAGCTTACTGTAATATAATGCTGTGTTACATTTGCAATAGCATCACACATCTCACCTTTACTGATCTCTTGTTTGCATCAAGGGACCACATTGAGTGATTGACCTATACCATCTAGGTTTGTATAAGTATACTCTACGGTGCTTACACAACAGAATCAACTAACAATGTGTTTCTCAGAGCACATCCCTGTCATCCCTGTCATTCAGCAACACACATACACATACACATACACACACACACACACACACACACACACATGTATATATGTATACGAGTAACTAGAAGAATTCCTATTGCAACTGCCTTGAACACATAGCCTAGTGATGCACTACTTCATCTCCATCAAGACTAATTCCTGCTGGGATGCATCTCAGTGGTAGAGCACAGTGCTTGCCTGTGCAATGTTCTGAGATCAATTGCCAGCACTAAAGAAGAAGAAGAAGAAGAAGAAGAAGAAGAAGAAGAAGAAGAAGAAGAAGAAGAAGAAGAAGAAGAAAAAGGTTTTAATTCATGCCCTTGTTGAGTCTCTGAAAGACACTATAGAAATCTGAAAGAAGGGGAAAACAAAGTACAAATACAGTCTCTGAAATGGGGGTGTGGGGGGCTGTTGCATAAAACCATTGAGTCAAGGTGCTAATTGTTGAAGGATCCTTCAGGTTAAAGAGACCAGTCCCTTGGCTCTCCTTCTCTATCCTGCAGCCCCTGCTGCCCCATTCTTCTTTTCAAGGATACCAAGCAAGCAGGTCCCCGTTCCACTCACTGTGTTTATTCAATGGCCCTTTCGAAGCCAAAATGCTAGGAGCTGCTCAGGTGCGGCCCAGCAGGCCTGCGCAGGTTTCCACCACACCCAGGTTGCAACTTGGTAGAAAATGAAAATAGCCAAAAGACTTTTAATGAGTTGTTAATGATTTAAGTATTCACAGTGATGTGCTTACACGATAAGACAAAGGGAACATAAGAGCAGTGAAACCAAATCAAACCAAGTATACATTCACCAGTGATGAACGCAGTCTTACACAACCTCTGCATAAATGTAGGAAGCTTCCCAAAGAGGAATAGGACTGGAAAATCCTAACGCCCAGCCTTTGGCCTCCACTCAGAAGCCCTCCCATATCCTTGCTAACAAATTTTTCTATCTTTTTATTTCCTTTTTTTTTTTTTTTTCTTGGTACTGAAGATTGAGCACAGGGATATTCTACCTCCAAGTTACACAATACCCTATTTTCTTTCTTATTCTGAAACAAGGTTAGGTTGCTGAGGCTGGCCTTGAACCTACGATCCTCCTACAATCCTCCTGTCTCAGCTTCCCAAGTACTGGGATTACAGGCATGTACCACCATGCCTGATTTCTCTTCTTTCTTCTTCTTCTTCTTCTTCTTCTTCTTCTTCTTCTTCTTCTTCCTCCTCCTCCTCCTCCTCCTCCTCCTCCTACTGGGGATTGAACTCAGGGACATTCTACTTCTGGGCTATACTCACCAGTAGTTTTCTTTGTTTTTTGTTTGTTTGTTTTTGTTTTTATTTTAATAGGGTCTTGCTAAATTGTTGAGGGTCTCACTAAATTGCTGAGGCTGGCCTTGAACTTGTAATCCTCCTGTCTCAGCCTCCCAAGTACTGGGATTACAGGTGTGCACCACTATGCCGGGCTTCTATCTTTTTCTTTAAATTCGCTAGAACAGGCTATTCAACAGTCTTCCTCTGTAATTTTATCTTATAGCTCTACAAACACTTGGCTCTGTCTAATGTCAGCTGTACTTCTCCTCTGCCTACTGAGGAGAAGACTGAACTAAAGTTGCTCTCTGTGAACAAAAGTACAGTAGTCAGCACTAAAGATCACTTATTTGAGCCCAACATGGTGGCAAGCACCTGTAATCCCAGTACTTGGGAGGCTGAGACAGGAGGATTGCAGGTTCACAGCCAGTCTCAGCAACTTGATGAGACTCTCAGCAACTTAGTGAGACCCTGTTTGGAAGTAAAAAATAAAAATAGGGCTGGGCATGTAGCTCAAAGATAGAATGCCCCTGAGTTCAATCCCCAGTACAAAAAAATAAAATAGGGCTAAGGGTGTAGCTCAGAGGTAGAATGTCCCTGGATTCAATCCCCAGTACCACACACACACACACACACACACACACACACACACATACACACGCATACAAAAGTTTATAAACTACCATTTTAGCCTGGCATGATGGCAGATGCATGTAATCCCAGCACTTAGGAGGCTGAAATGGGAGGATCACAGGTTCGTGGTCAGTCTCAGCTGCTTAGTGAGGCTCTCTGCAATTTATCAAGACCCTGTTTCAAATAAAGAATAAAAATAGGGCTAGGGGTGTAGCATGGAGGTAGAATATCCCTAGGTTCAATACCCAGTACCACAAAAAATAAATAAAATAAAATAGGACTTGGGGTATAGCTCAGAGGTAGAATCCCAGTACCACAAACAAAACCAAACAAAAAGCCTTGAAAGGATCACCCCATTAGGGAAACAGCAGCAATGTGCCTTTCTTGCATACAATATTGCAATAGCTTTATCCAACTTGGGGATAAAAAGGAATAATATGATACCATGTAAGTCTATAAGAAGGCCCTCCAATTTCCCATTCTCCTCTCCAAAATAAATTAATTTAACAATAAGTCAAGACACTAAATAAGAATGACTGTAGGTCATGACTAAGATAGTTCTTCAAACAGATGTCTTGATCACTAGTGCCCAACATTATGTTAAACATCAGTGTAGGTATAAAAGAAGAATGAAATGCAACTCCTGTCACCCACACCTAACAATCTAGAGTCCTCAATTAATTTACCAATAAAATGTACTGCATAATAGCCTTATTTGTAAATTTGTTATCTGAAGTTCAAACACATTTCACCATAAAAGCCATACTGTGTACAGTGCCTCCGTCCTCAAGCTGGCAAAAAACGATAAACTTATAATGCAATGGAAATACACCAAGTATGTGCAAAGGAAACAAAATAGAGAAAACCACGGTAACAGGAGAAATATCTGACATGCACAGGGTGCTTTGTAAGCTACAAAGAGTTTTTCATCTATATAAACTTCACTGGGACACTGTGGGCAGGTGGTCATGTGGTAAGACATGTAGTATTTTCAACAGCGGAGGAAACAGGATGACAGAAATTTGTTAAAAGTCAGAGCTACTAAGAAGCAACAGGACTGTAATGCTGGCCCTCCAACCCCAAATACCATTCTATCCACTAGTGTAAAACTGAAGAAGAAATGCATATAGGGTGTTCTGTTTTGCTTTGTTTTTTAAGACTGTGCCTGAGAAAGAAGAAATTTTATTTGAGAAAGATGAGGAGGTAAAGGGAGACTTTAAGTGATTCAAAAGGGGGCTTAGGGGCACTGTTAGAAGCTTTCAAGGTTGACAGCCCTGGTGCTTTATTGCTTTCATTTCATCGAGCCTTGTGGCTGGGCTTTTCCTCCTTTCAGGTTCCTCGCTGGCACTTTTCCAGTTCATCTGTCACAACTGGGATATGTTCAGGGAGAGTGTTTAGATTGCATTTTAACTCCTGGACAGGAATACACCTGATCAGCAAGAAGGGTTTGAAAAGAGTTCCTTGCCAGGTATGGTGAAACACACCTGTAATCCCAGTACTTGGGAGGCTGAGACAGGGAGATTGCAGGTTTGCGACCAGCCTCAGCAATGTATTGAGGCCCTCCACAACTTAGTGAAACCCTGTTTCCAAATAAAAAATAAAATAGGGCTGAGGGTGCAGCTTAGAGGTAGAGTGTCCCTACGTTCAATCCCCAGTACCACTAAATAAATAAATTTTAAAAATTAAAAGAATAAAATAGAGCTGAGGGTGTAGCTCAGAGGTGGAATGTCCCTGGGTTCAATCCCCAGTAACACACACACACACACACACACACACACACACACACACACACACACACAGATTTCCTTGAGGTAAAGATAGGCATTAAAAAAGAGAAGGGAAGAAGTCAAATGAGGAAGGCAAATTTGTATATAGAAAGATTGTCTTAGATAGAATTAACGCAGTTATAAGCCTTAAAAGGAAGGCAAAGGGGAAGGGAGCTGAGGGAGGGCATTATTTTATTAAAGAGCCGTGGGGGAACTGGGTGTGGTAACCCACACCTATAATCCCAGTACTTGGGAGGCTGAGACAAGAGAATCACAGGTTTGAGGGCAGCCTCAGTAATGTAGTGAGACCTTGTTTCAAAATAAACATGGCTGGGGATGTATCTTGGAGGTAGAATGCTCCCTGGGTTTAATCCTCAGTACCAAAAAAAAAAAAAAAAAAAGGAAGGAAGGAAGGCAGGAAGGCAGACAGGCAGGAAGGAAGGAAGGGAGGGAGGGAGGGAG
>PVLC010001011.1:0-54105 GCA_004027655.1 Graphiurus murinus | reverse complement strand
AGTGACATGAGAGAGAGGTTGAGTCAGCCCTCTCTACTACTGTGCCATCAGCCCTGAGCAGCCTGACTGAGGACATCAGAAGGAGAAGGAGGCAGCCACAACCAGCCTAGGCAAAACCATGAGTCTCTCCTCCAGTGAGGGTCTACAGGTAAGAAGGCGTCTATGAAATTACCAGGTGGCTGCTGGGCATGGTGTCGAACACTTGTAATCCCAGTACTTGGGAGGCTGAGACAGGAGGATTTGAGGCCAGCCTCAGCTACTTAGGCCCTCTGCAACTTAGTGAGACCCTGTTTCAAAATAAAGAATAAAAAAAAAAAAAAAAAATAGGACTGGGGGAAATACCAAGAGTTTCATTCATTTGTTCATTCAATAAACATATATTATGTGTCAAGTATTGCACTAGATGCTACAAAAACAAAGATAAACAGGAATAGTCCCTGCCCTCAAGGAGCTCATAGCATGCAAGAAAGATGTATAAAGAAGATGGATACACATCTGTAATCCCAGTACTTGGGAAGCTGAGACAGGAGGATTGCAGGGTCAAGGTTCAGCCTTAGCAATTTAGCAAGACTCTATTTCAGCATTAAAAATGTTTTTTTAATTTTAAATTTTAAAAAAGGGCTGGGGAACCCAAGCATGGTGGCACATGCTTGTAATCCCAGTATTTGGGAGGCTGAGACAGGAGGATTGTAGGTTTGTGGCCAGCCTCAGCAACTTACTGAAGCCCTGTTTCAAAATAAAAGAATAAAATAGGGCAGGGGATATAGTTCAGAGGTAGAGTGCCCCAGGTTTCGTCCCCAGTACACAAAGGGGAAAGGGGGCCGCATTTAATCGCCAGCATCAAATTCAAAAGAGAAGGAGGGAAGATGTACAAACAAACAAAAAATGAAAAATAGTGCTACTGGTCTGAGCCCATGTTGTTAAACATCAGAGCACTAGTACAGTCACACTTCAAGCATGAACAGAGCCCAAGAGGTTCCCCAACATGCTTAACTTGGCAGACTTGCTATTTATCATTTACCCATCCATATATAGAGGCCCACACCAACACTTAGGCCAAATATACATTATTAATTACATATTTGCCAGCTAAGTCACTTGCCTAATGTCTACCCTGTCCAAGTTGTTGTTTTGTTTTCAAGGGGGAAGAATGTGCATGTTCATAAATCTCACCCAAATTGTGTAAGAGCAACCTGAACTTGGGGTGGTACAAAAGGAGTTCACTGTACCACAGCATGTCATTTCAAGCATGGCCCAGAAAGGAACAGGTGATTCACTTTAACAAACATCCTTGAGTAAGTATTATATAGGTCAAGCCCCATTAAAACAAACACCAGGAGGCTGTCCACCTTCTCCTGTCACAGCAAATAAAATCTTAATTCATATTTATTTGGGCATGTAATTTACAAAGCAGATGCATAAGCATTATCCCACTGAATCAACACAACAACTCCTAGTTGAGGATATTATGTGTTCATCTTATATCTGAAGAAGCTGAGGCCAGGAGAGGTTAGGGACTTACTGGGGCCATGCAGTTGATGTCAAGTGTCAGAGGAGGTACTAGTACCTAAGCCTGCCAACCTCCAGCTGGCTGTTTTGTTTTCTCTACTAAACTGTAGCTTAGAATTCCCAAGCCAATGGTGGGTAATCTTTGTTACTCAAAAAAAAAAAAAAAAAAAAAAGGAAGATAATTCCTCCAGTTTCTGGATTCAACACATTGGATGAGAAGTAATCACAGGCCACTCAGCTCAAAACAGAAATAACACTAAGAATTCAAAGGCTTTGGAGGTGATGATGGACTACATTAAGTTCAACTGCCAATACCCTGAAATATATTTTCCCATAAATAGCTTTTGCCTTATCCCCTCTTTCAACAGATCCTACATCACAATCTCTAATCAAATCCTCTATCAAAGAACCATCTCACCATCCCAGATTTATTCAAATTAAGGTGATTAGCCACTCCTGCCTCCACACCCTGAAACAGCACTAGCACCACCCAGTCATGTTTCGCTGAACTCAGCCTCTCCCACACTCCTTGGGATGCCTTTAAAGTAACTTGGTCCTTCGCCAGCTCTTCAGTCACCCATGGGAGCTCAGGTGGTGGCAGGGCTTGACTCAACTTCTTTGGTGATACTGGGGATTGAACCCAAGGACATTCTATCTCTGAGCTATACCCCCCAGTCCTGTGTTATTTTATTTTATTTTGAAATAGGGTCACTAAGTTGCAGAGGGCCTCGCTAAATTGCTGAGGCTAACCTTGAACCTGTGATCCTCCTGTCTCAGCCTCCCTAGTACTGAGATCACAGGCGTGTGCCACCATACCCGACCTCAACTTCTCTTAAATTCACAACTGACCTTCAAAAGAGACCTCAGAGCAGGGCAGCTCAGAATTCAAGTTTTCCCTCTTCTGTGCTCATCCCCTACTAGGTGTGGGAGAAGAAAATGTTATTTATTCCTGAACATAAACACAAAGTCCCCTTCAAGGAAGAACATTTCTCAGACTGAAATGTAAAGAAGCTGCAAACGAGGTCATGTATTTGACATGTACAGGAGGTGCCATCTATTTTGCAGTTTCTCTGTAACATTCCCAATTTAGAAGAAAGAAAAATGACAAATTTAATGAAGTGGGGGTGGGGTGGGGGGAGGATGGCACTGTCACTTGCTCATGAAATTTCTGCTTCAATGGAACTGTCACCTCAAACTCAGCTTGTCAAAAATAATGCTCATTCTCTCACCAACAGCAGCACCTCTTTCTGACTTCTCTATGTCTATTTCTGCCATTGTCACCCTCAGCCTCCCAAGCTAGAAACCTGAGACTTTCCTGACTAACCTCACCCCTAGTCCCCGCCTCCATCTCTGCAGCTCATTTTCCCGTCTTAGTGGTGTTTCTTGACATAATATGGTGAAACATGGTAATAAGCATAAAAGGACAAGTAGAGCCGGGTGTGGTGGCACATGCATGTAATCCCATTACTTAGGAGACTAAAACAGGAGGATCACAGATTCGAGGCCAGCCTCAGCAATTTAGTGAGACTCTGTTTCAAAATAAAATAGGGGCTGGGGGTATAACTTGGAGACAGAATGTCCCTGGGTTCAATCCCCAGTACCAAAACAAAACAAAACCAAAAAAAAGGACAAGTAGGCTTCAGACCTAAACTGCAACCTCTACTCCACTATGGGTCACTGTCACCTGCATCTTCTGCCTAAATGCAAGTTTCTTGTTCAGTAAATAGGGAATCACACTTCCCTTATAGGTGGCTCTAAGAATTGATCGCAATTCAGCAACATATTAGCAGCATCCACCGCAGGGCCCGGTACAGATTAGTCCCTGTGTGGGCAGGAGCAGGTCTCCCTGTCCCTCCCCAGTCAGGCTGCCCAGAGCAACCAGAGTCCCTCTGCAATAAGACTTCACCCTGACACTCCTCAATGCAGACTGCCTGCATTGTTCTCTGCTGCCCCAGTATGGAGCCAGACACTGGCTGACCTTCAAGACCATCTGAAACTCCGCAGCGTGATTTTACTTCTCTGTCTGTGACTCCTCCACACCAGCCAGAGTCTACTCACTCACTCAGCACACATTTGCTGGGTGCCTATCACGCACAAACAAGGTGCTGGGTGACAGAGCATTGTAATGAAAGGCTGCCTACCCTCCAAGGAGCTCACGGCTTGCTGGTAGGGAGCAGATCTGGGAGAGGGACATGGCTGGGGGGTGAGGGTGGGGGGGTGGATAAAACCATCATTGTACTGGGCGTAGGAAGTGATGCAGGAGTGATGAGCGTGGAGGGGCAGTGGGAACACCACCCAGGGAAGACACACTGCCTCTGTTCTTCCTCCTACCCTCAGCTCAGGCAAATCCTACTCCAGAAACCAGGATCTTATTCATTCTGGCCCACACCTCTCCCATCTCAGAATTCCTCAAGTTCTTATCAACACCACTCATTTTCAGTCATCCCCAGGCTGATGTCATTTCTTGTCTTGCTGGGGGTTAATTTTTTTTTTAATTACTTTTCCTGTACCGAGGCTGCTTTGTTCCACTGGTTTGTGTGGTCACAGAGGATAAGGACTAGACTCTAGACAGCTCTAAATTACTCATGGAAACTACCTAACAATTATTTGTGGCACAGGTAATCTATGTGGAACTACTGAAAATCACAAAATAAGTATTTATTTCACTTTGAAAAACACACTGGCTTCTCCCTGCTAGGATCTAACTTCTTAGCCTTTGTGGCCAACCCAAGATGAAAGTAGACAATCCTTGGTTATTTCTGAAAAACTTTCCAAAATATAATTTGTTAAAATAGTTTTGTTTTGTTTTGTTTTGTGTGTGTGTGTGTGTGTGTGTGTGTGTGTGTGTGTGTGTGTGTTACTGAGGGTTGAACCCAGGGGCATTCTACCTCTGAGCTACGCTACAAACTCTATTTGTTTTGAAACAGGGTCTCACTAAGTTACTGAAGACCTTACTATGTTGCTGAGGCTGGCCTCAAACCTACAATCCTCCTGTCTCAGCCTCCTAAGTACTGGGATTAAATTCATGTGCCACCACGCCAGGCTAAAATGGTAGTTTATAAATTTTTATATATGTGTGTGTGGTACTGGGGATTGAATCCAGGGACATTCTACCTCTGAGCTACATCCCAGCCCTATTTTTATTTTTTACTTCTGAATAGGTTCTCACTAAGTCTCATCAAGTTGCTGAGACTAGCCTCAAACCTGTGATCCTTCTATCTCAGCCTCCCAAATACTGGAATTACAGCCATGTGCCACCAATGTCCAGTTAGTTTTTAAACTTAAAAAAAAAAAAAAAAAAGCCTGAATTGTAAAGTTCCCCAAATAAAATCTTAGGTGGATGTCAAATATAGCAAAGATAATAACAGAGCTGTTGTTGGCTGTGGGCTGTGGTGAGGGCCTAGTGCTGCCTGTCTCAGGAGGGAAAACACCTTCTCCTTCATCAGGAGCCCCGATGCACACTCAAGGCAGTACCCTTTTAGCACAACAAAAAATTCTACTTGCCCACAAATATGTAGAAACCTGACAAATGTACAAAGGTGAAATCAATGGAGGAAAATATGTAGGACAAACAGCCATATGGGATATAAAATAAAATTAGGACCCTACCTCATACCACTTATGAGGTATCAGCCAGATATATGAGAAGTAATACTTTAAAACTTTTAGAAGAAAATATTGGTGAATATCATTATGATTTCAGGATAGAAAAGGGGTGTGTGTGAGCCGGGCATTGTGGCAGTGGCAGTGGCACACACTTGTAGTCTTACATACTTGGGAGGCTGAGACAGGAGGATCGCAGGTTCAAAGCCATCCTCATCAACTTACTGAGGCAGTCAGCAACTTAGCAAGATCCTGTTTCTAAATAAAAATAAAATAGGGCTGGGGGTGTAGCTTGAAGGTAGAATGCCCCCGAGTTCAATCCCCAGTACCACACACACACACACACACACACACACACACACACACACAAATACCCCATTCGTGTGTGTGTGTGTGTGTGTGTGTGAAATAAGTCCAGATAATAAAGAAAAGGTTAGATAAATTTAATTATATTAAAATTTGAAGTTTCTTATACATCAAAGAATTCAATAAAAAGTGAAAAGGGAAGCCAATTCTGAGAGAAGATATTTATTTTAATCCATAGTCACCAACAACCAGAGTATATAAGAAAAAAAAAAAAAAGACAGCCTAAAAGAACTGTCTCTGGATTACAATTTAAGAACTACATCCTCCCCATGATTAAAGAACAGAACATGGAGAGGTAGCATTTTGTCTCACTTATATATGTTTATATTTTTATTATAGTTTATAACTTTACAACCATATATTATCTCAGTTTATCTATACAAAAACTCTGGAATATAAGCAGGACATATAATATGTTTGTACTCAGCTCTACCACTGAGCTATATATCCCCAACTCCCCAGCCCTACCCCTCCCTCTTTTTTTTTTTTTTTTTTTTTTCTGGTAAGATAGGATATATCTAAGTTGCTGAGGCTAGCCTATAACTTGTGATCCTCCCACCTCAGCCTCCCAATCACTAGGATTACAGACATGTGCCACTATGCCCAGCTATTATGCCATTTTACTGATGAGCAAAAACTTAAGATTTTCCTTCTTTTCATCCACAATCCTTCTACTAAGATTAAAAAAAAAAAAATCTATCTCTACGTGTGTGTGTGTGTGTGTGTGTGTGTGTGTGTGTGTGTTGCTGGAGACTGAACCTAGGGGTATTCTACCTCCAAGCTACACCCCTAGCACTACTTTATTTTTTTATTTGGAAACAGGGTCTTGCTAAGTTGCTGAGAGCCTCACTAATTTGCTAAGGCTAGCTTCAAACCTGTTATCCTCCTGTCTTAGCCTCACCACTACTGCTATCTCTACTTTTTAAAAAAATCACCTGTTCACACAAAAACGTATACATGAATGTCCACATCACCTTTATTCTAACAGCCCCAAATTGGAAATAACCCAAGTTTTCTTCAGTGGGTAAATGGTTAAACTATCATGCATTCATATCATGGGATATCACTAAGCAATAAAAAAGAATGTACTATTGATACAACAACCTGCATGAATCTCCAGAGAATTATGATAAGCCCCCTCCAAAAAAAATCAATCCTAAGAGGTTACATACTTATGACTCCATTTTTTATAATATTCTTGAAATGACAAAATTATACACATAGAGAATAGGTCAGTAGTTGCCGATGACTAAGGACGGAGGGGAGCGTAGGATGAGAGGTGAAAGGGAGGGCAGAACATAAAAGGGCAACATGAAGAATCCTTGTAGTGATGGAACTGTTCAGTATTTTGACTGTATCAACGTCAATATCCTGGTTGTGATACTGTACTATCATTTTACAAAAATGTTGACCATTGGGGAAACTAAGTACAGCATGTGTGCAATCTCTCTATTATTTCTTACAGATGCATGTAAATAAACCATTTCAAAATAGACAAAAAACCAAGACCTGAAATCACTCTTCTCTGTGGTAGTACCATTCTGAGGTCAAATCAGATAAAGTACTGGAAGGCACTTCAAAGACTACAGTGTGCTCTATAATACTAGGTGGTAATCATTATCTTCCCTCATCAATGAGCTTCATCAACAGACAGTTCCCTTGTCCACTGGGCTTTTGACAGCCCTCTGCGGTAGTCCTATCACTCTGAGTAATCTGTCCATCCTTCTAAAAGGCCAAAGCTCCTTGAAGACAGAAGACTTTTTATTTATCTATGTCCACAACCTAGTACAGTATCAAGCACATAGTAGGTGCTACATAAATGGGTATTGAGTAAAGTTAGCTGAGGACCTTCTTGTTCAATACAAAGTAGTGTCCCAACACTGGAGGAAGTGAGGAAGGGAGGGGACTAGGAAGAACACCCCAGTAGCCAAGAGCCAACGCCTTGTGAGTTTCATCAATAGCCTCCTCCTCCCCTAGTGCTGAGAACCCAAAGGCAGCGAGGTCTGCAGAGGGTGTGGTGGGGCAGCAAAAACACCAGCGCAATTCATCAGCCTTTTTTTATACCCTATTTCAAGTTCCACAAATGAAGGAATTGGCCAATTCTTATTTGGGTCACTGAAACAAGACAGAAAGGTGGGCTGTGCTACACTCTCCTGGAAAAGATTTTAAAGGTTAGCTAAGAGCCCTTTTCCTAAAATGATTAGACTTTAGACTTGCCCAGGGCCAGAAGAATGTACTAAATGATCAGTCAAGATCACTCAGAGACCTTATACTCTCAGCCGGGGCAAACATATTTGGCTGGTGGGTGGGGAGGGGGTTCCCACGCCCTGAAAACAATGCCAGCTCCTCACTCCTACTCCAAATAGTTTTCGAGCATAAAAAAGCACAAGCGGTTGCTTTGCAGCTCCTAATGTTATCGGATAATTTTTCAAATTCTTACTCAATTACATATCACACTCTTATCTGCAATCTCCACAGGCCAAATAGCCCTGCTTTCACATCATGCCCACTAAGCCCACAGAACACCTCCCAAGTAATTCTCCCCCTCCCAAGTAATTCTTGCTCTCATAAACATGAGATCATTTTACATTAAATCATATAAGAGTGGTGTGTGTGTGTGTGTGTGTGTGTGTGTGTGTGTGTGTGTACGCGCGCGCCTTTTCTTCTAAGAAGACTAAGGAGGAGACGGGAGGTAAGGGAAAATTAAAAACTTGGGAGGTTTCTGTTTCTGCCTAGATAATGATTAACTATTTCCCTGCTAAATCCAGAAAAGCTGGCCCTTCTGGACTGGCAATCCCACTCCCTGGCCAAAAAAGCAGAAGGAAATTCACAGTCACACACTTACTCTCGGAAATGACTGGCACAAACCAGGCATCAGATCCAGGCTTTGACAGTGAGAGTGTCACTGTAGTTTGAAGGAGAACTAGGTGTTTTTAAATTGTGTTGTTACTGGCCTTAACATCTCCAGATCAAGAACCTCATTAATCAAAGTAACAGATGTCATCTATCCAAAATGCTCCAAATGTTTGGTTTAAAATTGCTGACAGCAAAGAGCTGAGATAACTTACATCACCACAAATCACTGAATAAATAAGAGAGATCAAGAGATACAGCACAATTGACTCTAAGCATGCCTAAAACACAAAGCCTATTAATGTCACTTAAAGATGAAACCTTAAACCAGGAGTAGAAGCAATGTGTAAGAAAAGCCTGCGCCATCTAGTCCCTGGTTTCTATCCTTTCCCCAGGACAATAATCAGCATGGAGACTATGTGGCAGCTCACTTCATGCTAACCATTTTTGTGCTAAAAATGATGAAGCTAGGAGCTAGTAATCCATCTTTCCACTTCCCAGCTGAGAAGTTGAGAATCCCAAAGGTGGAATGGCTTGTCTAAGATTAGGTAGCTAGTTCTCCATTAGCCTACAACCCTCCCTTCCTATGAACGATATTTTTCAAATGTTGTAATGATAAAAATATGAGCTGTCATTATTATTAATAGCACTCATTTTAAAACAACAGACTGTTACTTAGCCTATTCATTAGGTGAAAAGAAAATAAACATAAACATGAAAACATTTCAACTCCCCATTACAGCATACTTCATCACGATCCTCAAAGAAATTCTTTAGTTGACAAAAGGGCAAACATATAAAAAGGGATATGAGAAAAGAAGCCACCCTACATCCTGGGAGAGCCTAAAGTCACTTCCCCCACAATCCAGATGTCTAGATTAACCCTCCACAAGCTCCACATCTCCGCCATCTCCCCCCAATTTGTCCTTGCCCAGATGTCAGGGATTAAAGGCCTCACACTTCCTTATTTCTTTAATTTTCATTAGAAAAAAAAAAATTACTCAACTTCCCCTTTCTCTTTCTTTAAAATTCAAGTTTTGCACTCAACAACATAAATAGCTATAATCCCAAGAATTACACAAATTTCCACCAACATGGGTGAAGAAACTCATATAAATCAGTGACATAGGGAATTTTCTCAGTGGAGGTATTTGAGCTTACTGAAAATCCAAGACTAAGTATTCACTGTCCTAGTGATCAAGCACAAGTCCATCTTCAGGCCCATCAGGTAACTACTGCTCCCTCTATTTCTCTATGATGCACATCTTGCTATCAGATCATGAGACCTAACAGAATATCACTTCAACCACTCTCCAGGCCAGTGCCACTCTGCCACCACCTCGGGCCCACCCCTCCACAGCTACGCAGCACCAGTGCAGGCATGGCACTGTTCAGCTTTTGTACCTACAAGGTACCTGAACCTACAAGGAATAACATCATCTTCAATATCTTAAATAAGCAAGAATCAACCAAGGCACACCTGTAATCCCAGTATTTGGGAGGCTGAGACAGGAGGATCAAAAGTTCAAGACCAGCTTTAGCACCTTAGCCAGACTCTCAGCAACCTAGTGAGGCCCTGATTCAAAATAAAAAATAAAAAGGGTTGGGAGTATATCTCATAGGTAGAAGGTCCCTGGGTTCAATCCTTAGTAACACAAAAAATAAGTGAATTAAGCTGAGTAGGTGGCACAAGCCTGTAATCCCAATACTTGGGAGGCTGGCTAAATAGGGTCACAGGTTTGGGGATAGCCTCAGCAACTTAGCCAGGCTCTCAGCAACTTAGTGATACCTTGTTTCCAAATAAAAAATAAAATTAATCTGGGATATAGCTTAGAGGTAGAATGCCCCCGGGTTTAATTCCTAGTACCACACTATTAAAAAAAAAAACTAATTAATACATAAATAAACAAGAATCATGAACCAGGAAGCTGAGATGATCTTAGAAAATTTTTTAATTTAACCCCTAATTTCTTAGATGAGAAAACCAAGACATACAAAGGTCAACTAGGTATGTATTAGGAAGACATTTAGAATGTTGTATTGACTCTTTTTTGTACTAAGATTCTAGGAAATCAGAGTAATCAACTAAACATACAGCGTTTCATAGCTTCAAAGGGGTTTCAAATGAATTCTTTCACTTGAGCCTCACAACAGTATTGAAAAGCCTGGGTTCAAGCTATGTTTCAATCACTTATTAGCTGTGTGCTTTGGAGCAAGTTATTTAACCTCATTTGGCTTCATCTGTAAAATGGGGATAATAACAGTAGCTATCTCACAGAGCTGTTGGGAAATTCATGAGTTAGTATATTTAAAGCACTTAAAAGAGAGTTTAGACCTATGAAGCCCTCAATAAATGCTAGCCATCATCATCATCATTAGTAATGAGGACCAAAGAACTCAAGCTTCCTGCCTCCCAATGAAGCATTCTTTCTTATAGGACCATTCCACTTGTATAGAATCCTATATTTCAATTCGTTATAAAATGTCCTTTTGGTCCAAAAGAAATATTGCTCCAGAATAAGTATCTCAGTCAAGATGCCCAAAGAGCAGCTTGTTCATTTGACAAGATCTGGCCTTGTATGCCCCCCAAAGTTACACACACACACACACACACACACACACACACACACACATACACCACCACCACCACCACCACCACACCTTGGTAAAAGGGAACAGATCTCTACGAGATTTCAATGTTTGGAGAAACTGTTGCCATCTCTTTAGAAACAGGATGTATTTTTTAAAACTCACGGCATGTCGTGTCTTGGCCAGCTCATGCTCTTAGATCCCTTTGTTTTCTGTGCTTTGTCTTCCTGTGGAGCCCTGGCCACCCAGCCACCCATGGCTGGCGGTGAGGTCATCTCCAGAGAAAGCATTCAAATGCTGTCCACTGTGCCATGATTCTAAATACATGATCTGGGCTCAAACAACAAAGACAAGGTTCCAACTTTCACAGTGCCTTTTGGTTCACCTGACTGCTGATGAGTGCATTTTTTAGGAGAAAGGTTTTTTTTAAAAAAAAAAGAAAAGATTCTGCCTTCTCCTTAACAGATGGTCTCCTTTTAAAAAAAAAAAAAACCCACAAAAGTGGAGGAGACACAGCTCACAGCTGTTTTTCCTTCCTCAGGAATATATATTTCAATTTCAGAAGCAACCCTTCACAATGCATAAATAATAAGGTCAAGGCTACTGAATATCAAATGACTTGAAAAACCAGAGTAGACAGTTTTCCTGTTTGTTCCCTTGGACCTTTCCTCCCCATTCACCCTAGATCATACAGCTACTTCTCACCAGGTAACAGCTCTTGACAAACCCATGTTTGTAAAAAGCGTCCCAAAAATTCCTTGTTCCAGTCAACCTGTGTTAACTCCTGGTCAAGACAGACCTTAATTTCCTCAAATTTAGATTCTGAGTATCTGTTTAAAATGAGTAAGTTCTGGATAAGTGTAGATGTTTTGCTTCAATTACAGAAAGCTTTACTTCTGTTTCAAACTCTGGAGATTTCAGAGTTAATATTTGTCTTGGTTTCCAAGGTAAGAGATTTGATTGAAGAAATTTGATCAACTCAAGTATCGCTCGAGGGCAGTGATTCTGAAGAGGATGGGGAGGAGGTAATAAACAAGGAGAAATATGCCCCATTTGGGGGGAGTTAGATGTTGCTATATAGTTTGTACTTGTCCTTGTGTAATGACAATATTCACAATGTTTAATCTGCTTTGAATTTCAAGTAACATTAACAAAAGAGTGGGTTTTTTTTTTTTTTTTGGAGTAGAGGAAGATTGCAGAAGTGTGGCATATCCAACCTCAACTTAGAAACAGTTCAATTCAATGTTTGCAAACATTTTAGTGCTTCCTATATGCTAGAAGTTGGACATGTGGAAATGAATAGAAGACAGTTCTATCCCAAGTGAGTTGTAAAGAAGATGCAAAGAAATTACAATGCAATATAATGAGTGCAGTAACACAAAGTGTGCACAAAGACACAGTAGAGGAGAAGCAGGGTATGCTGCTTGGGATTCTGTACAGTGTTGCAGGGCAGTGAGCAATAATATGCAGGGAGCCAGGGAAGGCTTCCTGGAAGTGGTGGCATCTGAGTTGGGTTTTAAAGGATGACTAGATTTTCCAGGCTCAAGGATGAGGACTCGTTCCAAAGAGAGGACACAGCACGAAAAAAGCACAAAGCATAATACAGCAAGGAAACTAGAGGCAGCTCAGCTCTGGTGGTATAAAATATGAGCAAGGTAAATGGGAAATGATGGGCACAAATACCCTTTTATGCTATGACCTTAGCAGAATAACAGGTATTTGTTTTTTAATCATTTTGGCGATATCGTACAAAGATAAATAGTCAAGATCAAATTAAGAAACTATTTCCAAGAGAAATAGTTTATTTCTAGGTCATCCATTTATCCACTTATTAGTATAGTGACTTTATTTACTGAGAGCCACCATTTGGGCTACAACAGTATTCTGGACATGTTTACTATGTGAAAGGATTTCATAAGAGCTTTTTATTTAGCATTTCATATTTGCTATCCGCTGAACTAGTACTTTACACACATTTGCAATAAACATCAAGGTAGGTCTTTTTACATCCATGTCACAGAAGAGGATGCTTGGAAGAGAAGCTGAATGACTTAAGCAAGGTCAAACAGCAGGGGTGACACTGACAAGACTCCATCTTGGGCTGGTTCCAGTGCCCTTATTCTTTGCATTGCACTATACAACCTTAAAACATTCCTACCAGAAGTCTCAAAGAAGGAAGAAGACTGAAATATGAATATCCCGAACACAAGGCAGGATGAGATCAATGCCATGAGATCTATCGAGAGAAGTGCTGTGTGGGTAAAACAGAGGGGTCATTTCTAGTTATAGGATCAAAGAGGCATCCTAGAATAGTTGGGCTTTACCAGAAGGGTAGGATATTAGCAGGTGAAAACATGGGGCAGCCCAGGGAGAAAGGGGCATTCCATGAGCAACACTCAGAACTCAGACCCTGGTGATCGCCAAGGTTCTAATTCCTAGTCTAAAGCCAGGCGTGGTGGTGTACACTTGTAATCCCAGTACTTGGGAGACTGAGACAGAAGGATATACAGGTTCATGGCCAGTCTCAGCTACTTAGTGAGGTCCTCCACAACTTAGTGAGACCGTTTCAAAATAAAGAGTAAAAAATGGGACTGGGGGTATAGCTCAGAGGTAGAATGCCACTGGGTTCAATCCCCTGTACTGCAATAAAAATAAAAATAATAATAATAATAATAACAATAATAATTCCTGTTCTTTCCTCACCATGGGCAAACCCAGCAAGTAACTGAATGTCCTATACTTTACCTTCTTCATCAGAAAAATGCAATAATAGAACTATATTCCTCCTATAAAGACTATGAAATAACCTATATAAAGTACTTAGGATAATGCTCAGTACATGATAAGCCCCAAATAAACAACAAAATGTTAGCTAATAGTGTATGTATTTAAAGACTAGCAAATAATCCAGCTAGGCCTCCAGCCTTCTTAAAGTAAAATGAGAAATGTGGTTGAAATGGCAAGATGCAGCCATACTGACAATAGACTTCATGTCTACCTGAGAAAGTTGGTCTCTATTCAACAGGCAATAGGGAATAAATCATTACAAAAAAGAAGCCATATTCATAACATTTTGAGCAGATTTCCCATGGGAGTCCCCAGCCCCTCCCTTTAGCATCTGGCTCATTTGTGACCCCTTCTAAAGAGGCACTTTACCCTGGGGACAGGTTTAAGCAAGCTCTGTAGGAAAACAGATACTGTCACTTGTCAGCTCCTAACATGGTCAAGATTTTTTTCCCTTTTTCCTTCCATTCTGTATCCTCTGTCCTAAAAACATAGTAATGGCTGAGACACAATTATTAACCCAACTTCCCTGTCTTTTTTCATTAAGGTTACACAAATTTTCCAAGAACCAATTTGGACAGCTTGGACCATTATTTATTTATTACATTGTTAAACTTGGTAATACCTGCCTTTTACTTAATTGTCTTTAAGCTAATGTCTTTTCCATAACATAATTATTATAGTACTCACTTATTAACACTGCATTATAATGAAGAAACACTTGGGGTTGATGGTTATGTTCATTATCTTGACTGTGATGGTTTCATAGGTGTATAACATATGTCAAAGATTATCAAATTGTACACCTTAAACATATGCAGTTGATTAAGTGTCAATTAAATCTCAACAAAGCTGCTGAAACTATACTAAAAGTTTGTAAATTCATGTACTTATTAAAAGATATAAGACTTTATACAAATAATATACAATGCTCATTTTATTAACATAAATGCATATGCAAAATATGAAAAGACAAATATATATATATTAAAACCTTAACCATAAAATATTTATCAGAAGTGATTATATAGAAATGGATATACAGGCTTATAAAATGTTGGTATAGGTTCCCCCACACACACACAGTGGAAGATGTTTTCTTCTTTTTCTTTTTCTTCTTTTTTTTTTTGGTGCATTGTAATCATACATCTTGGTGAGGTACAGAGGTACAAGCTGGTAGAGGCATACATGCACACAGGTCTCAGTTAACCCTTCTCCAATTCTCACTCCATTCCCTCCCCCTTCCTCATGTCCAGTTTAGTGATTGACTTTGATATGCTTGTGAATGTGCCTTAGGGTGTTTCCCCCTCCCCCCCTCCCACCATCACCTTCAGATAGGTTGCCTTCTTTGCTCATCTAAGGTTTTCTTTCTTCGCCTAGAGTCCCTCCTATGACCCACTTTCTCCCTAGCTTCTGCAAATTAGGGAGAGCAGCTGATTTTTTACTTTTTGTGACTGACTAATCTCACTTAATATAATGTCCCTCCATTTTCCTTAGAAAGCAGTTTTAAAATATAGGAATACACCTATGTTCATAGCAGCAGTATTTCAGTAGGCAAAGGTAGAAGAAAGCAACCCATCTTCATCAACAAATGAATGGATACACAAAATGTAGTATATACATACAATGGAATATTAATCAGCCTTAAAAAGGAAAGAATTCTAACATATGTGACACCATGTATGAACCTTGAGAACATTATGACAAAATAACCCAGTCATGAAAAGACAAATACTATATGATTCCATTTATAGAAGGTACCTAAAGTTGTCAAATGTGACTCCAGGGACTGGAGGCAGGAAGAAAGAGAGTTATTGTTTAGTGGGTACAGCTTCTATTTTACAAGATGAAAAGAGTTCTGTGGATAATGGTTGCACAACAATGTCAATGTACTTAATGTCACTGAACTGTACACTTAAGAATGGTCAAGATGGTAAATCTTATTTGTATCTTACCACAATTAAAGAGAAAAATGAGAGTTCCTATACATCATCACAAAGGGGTGTGTGTATGTGTGTGTGTGTGTGTGTGTGTTACTAGGGACTGAACACTCAGGGGCATTCTACCTCTGAGTTACACACCAGCCCAGTGATTTTTTTTTTTTAAACAGGGTTTTTTGTTTTTGTTTTTTTTTTTTTTTTTTTTGCCAAGGCCAGTCTCAAAACTGTAATCTTCTTGTTTCAGTCTTCCAAGTACTGGGATTACAGACATGTATCACCAAACCTGTCTTACTTTCTAATTTTTAAAACCATTTTTAAGCACTCTCATTACTTATTTTTTAAATCAAATCTCTGCCAAGGTAACTTTCCCAAATTCCTCAAAGATAAAATCTAATACCAGATTAAAACTGTTCACTTGAATTTTACTGCTAACAGAAATCTATATATGGACTGCTTTTTATATCGACCTGGCAGTATTTTCCTAATGTAGCCCTCAGAGGTCTAGGGTGTGAGATAAGCATGATGTCCATGAAGAAAATCTTTCTTCCAGAAGGAGAACTCTACAGGAGCCACTGGGCAGCTGTTTATCTAGAGTGGTCAGAGGGAGCTTAAGAGTCAGGATCTGAGTACCAGCTGACGGTAAAAGGGGATGGATGCTACTGTACCTCAGGGCCAAGTCAGACTGTAAACTTGAAAGGAGAGAAATAATCGGAGCTTGTCTAAGCTTTTAACATATGTGGTGCAAGATGGATGAGACTGTAACTGCCCACTAGGCTTCTCCAAAAGAAATTTCTGTTCTCATTTCCCAAAAGAACATCTGACATTGGCAAAGCTAAGGCTCCTTATGAACAGTTTTCAACCATTGTTACTTTGCACAGCACACAGCATGCCCCAGCTCCTAGCCTACCACCTTTCTCCCCAGGCTTGCAGCTCTGAGATGCAGTGCTTGGATCTTTCCAAGAGCTTCATTTTATTCCAGGAGTTTGCCTTACTGCAGTCTCCATGTTCCCTGAGCAAAGGAAGAGCAGTCCTCAGTCATCTCAAAGGAAGATAATAGCATCTGCTTGGGGATTCCGATGTTTTTACCTCGGCTTTTCACAAACTGATTATATTTAAAGCTCCCATGGGAGAGGGGGTAAGGGTTGGGAGGAGAGAAGCTTTGGGAGAAGACCTTTGCTGGCAGGAGTGAGGAATTGCTCAGACCTCCCTGGGGAACCAGCTTGTTTAAATACCAGCAATCAGCATTCCCAAGCACATGTGCGCACACAATATGACTAGAGTATGAAATTTCATCTCTAGCTCCCAAAGGGTCCTGAAAGGGTTAAACTGTTCCAGGCAAAGAAAGGCCTGTGCTTTTTCTATCAAAATGCTCCAGATGGAAATTACAAAAACTCACTTCTCAGCTCTGTGGTACACACACACTGTTCTAAGACATGAGAGAGAGAGAGAGAGAGAGAGAGAGAGAGAGAGAGAGAGAGAGGCACAAGACCCCTAATGTTCTCAGGAAAGAATTTGACTGCTCAGCACACAGTACCACTCTGTTTGAGACTATTCCTCCTGGAATATTTGCATTAACTGTCAATCTCAAGCTTTCTCGGAGACTAAAAACTCAAGGTATGAAGAAGATAAAGCAAAAAGTGCCTGGAGGTAAGAAGGGCAAAAGCTGAGACTGTAGGCACTGCTATGAATCCACCCTTATACCATCCAGTGATGTGAATTCACCCTAACACCATGGTACCCACACCTGGTACCATGCCTGGCACCTCACCACCTTTTGCTGACCAAGTTCCAGCAAAGAAACTAACAGGATAGAGGCCAAACGTACCATATTCTTACCATGAATCTGAGCCAGGTTGTCAAGAATTGTCAGAGATTAATGTATATCAAAGCACTTTACAAACTGGAAACGCTATGTAAAAAGACCAAGAACATTAGTGCTTTCCAGTCTGACATTGAAAGGCATGAACTTTCAAAGGAATCTAAACACCCACAAACCAGAAACAATGATGGTTTTTAAGAAGGCAGCTACATGGCAGGCTAAGGGCGCGCCCCTCATAAAACCATACTGGGGTAGGACTGGGGCTGTAGCCAGGGCACATGCAAGCAGGTGGTTTAAAGGGGAAGAAAAAAAAAAAAAAAAAAAAAAAAAAAACACCAGAGGGTAGAGGGAGAGTTCCACAAAGTCCATTTAGAGTCCACTCGATTCAAGCCATTCTGACTAAAAAGCAGACCCAGGACTCTGGGCAGAGACATACGGAACAACAGTGGCCAACACTTGGACTGTTTACCCGTTCATTTTATAGATAAGGAAACTGATATCCGAAGGGTTTAAATGACAGACACAGAATACCTTTTGTTACTACTAGATGAACTTAAACCAGAACTCAAGTTTCATTCCTAGATTCATTTCCTATCATTTAACAACTGGTGCTTTGGGAGTGAGCACACCATGCAGGCTCACTAATCAGCCCAAGTCAGCAAGAAGGAAGGCTCACTGAAGAGGAGTAGGCTGTACCATCCACAGAACTCACAAGTGCTAGATACTGCACTAAGTGATCAATATATACTATTTCATTGACTCCCCAAAACCACTTTGGGAAATACATATTATTCTGCCAGCTTTCCAAATTAAGAAACAGAGACTCAGACAGGCATACAACTAGTGACAGAATGGAGTTTTAAATCTGGATCCCTCTAACTCTGAAACCTGTACTCTTAACCACTGAACCAAACTGCTTTGCTGTTATAGCAAATTTCTTTTTTATCTTGGCATCTGTAAGAGAAGTTAGGCTGGCAGAATGTGAGTCCCATAGAACACATAAAAAGCTGAAACACATAATTTTGACCAAGGGCTTCCAGATAGGGAGGGGCAGAGTCAGCGTGAAACCCAGGTCCTTTGTCTCAAAGTTCTGTTCTCTTCTGCTCTTCCACAGGGATCACAGGTTCTAGAATGTAAGCTCCATGAGGGTGGGGATTCTACCATCTGTGCTGCTGCATCAGCAGCCCCCAGAACACATAGAAGGCACTCAATAAGTAGTTGACGGATAAAGCTACAGCTTAGCTATGTGACCTTGAAAGGACTTATCCTCTCTGAGCCTCAGTTTCCTCATGTGGGGAATGGAAGATAAATAATAATGCCTACTTCCTGGATTGATGTAAGGATTAAACCAGACCATTCATGTAAAGCACCTGAGACAGGATGAAATATAATGAATACCCCAAATGTATCAAGTATTGTCATTATTACTGCTGTTATTCATTGAGAAATTCTGGCTTAAGGATTTTTTTTTCCCACCTTAGCCAGATGATGTTTCATAGTAAAGATACAGAATACAGAATTAGGAGTCAGAAAGCTTGCTGCTAGCTTCAGATCTGCTACCACCTAGCTGTGTGACCTTGGACAATCCTCTTCAGTTCTCTGTACTCTCTTAAGCTGTGAAATGAGAGACTAAACCATTCAGATCAGTTAGTAAGCATTCATGGGGCACCTTCTTTAAGGAGGACATCCTGCTGAGCTACCTTTAAAATTCTATGATCCCAAAGAGAATCAATGGAAAAATATCAGGAGAATGCAAAACAGTCTCCTGCTTGTGCCAAGGTTGAAGAGAAACTCCAAATATCTAACTGCATTACATCATCTCAATGAGAAATGTTTGTAAATACACGAAGTGTTTAATTTTGAGACACTCATGAGAAACCCTTTACCAATAAGAAATTAGCAGATTCTATTAACACCTACCAGCCTTGAACCTCCCCCCCAAAATAAACATGTAAACTCACTTTGCACCTTAGTCAAATGGTGTGCTTCTAAAGAGAAATCTGGGAAAGTCAAAGTTATTAACACTCCCTATGGTAACAGTTAAGAATAGGATGGATTAAAAAAAGAATGACATGTCTTGCTAAAATTGAAGGGGGGATTCCAAGAGCAGAATGCAGTGCATCTGGACAGGACACAGAGGCCAGTGGCCTATTGTTTACAAAAACAGGCTCAGAATATGAACAGTGACAAGAGGCCAAGACCTCAATTATAACTCACAACCACACCTTTCTCAATCCCAGCCCAACTGAAGCTATCAGTCAGTCAACTCCCCCATCTCTGTAATAAACCTACCAATATTTGCAGCCAAGTGGATAGAAGGTCCCTTAGGGCACCTCCAACATTGACCAAACTGATGACATAAAAAAGATCCTGCAGACACAATGGATACTTCAAACTACCTTCTAACCTTCCAAGAGATAAGGGAGCTGCCCATAACACACTCTACCCAGATCATTAGAGGGGAAACATGGCCCTTCCCAAATCCTCTATGATAGGAAAAGGTCTCCTTGCATTGGTGCAGGGAAAGAAGGAGGGGCCCCTCGCTCTGTACTCTGAAACAAAGGAAAACCCAGAGCTCCAACCATGTGGTGTAACAGTCAAGGCCACCTACCTCTCCCACTCCCCAGCTAAGGTCTCAGTGGGCTGAAGCCCCAAGGCTCTTTCCCAGTGACTGGTCAGGAAAGGGGCAGTGCTCTGCACAAACACATGCTAGGGCTCTTTCACAGGCAGGAAGCTCTCCTAAGGGAAAGGCTGGTTAAGAAAAGGCTATTTGGGTATGGGCTCTGATTGACCAGCCAAGTCAGACAGTGAACTAGAAGGACACAGATCACTTGGTTTCTCCAAGTCCACATTTTGCTTTACCCTTCACATTTTTGCAGACAGGGAAATGGAGCTTTAAAAGCATGTATTCTGGAGCAGAGGGCACACAGAAGGGTTAAACAATTATGTCTTCCCATTTTCCAGAATCAGCGCCACCCCGAAACCCTAACATCCCAACTCTATTCAGGTTTAGGTAAGGGTGGAGATTGGGTGTGGGTGGCCTTATTCTTCCTGTTCTCTGATGTCTGACTGTGCTGGGTGACCAGGGGCCAAGCAGGTACAAGGTGCACCCAAGATAGCTAGGGACTTTCTGTGTCCACTGCCATAGCAAATCTCAAGCTTTAATATAGTGCATCGGAAAAAAACCCCGCCTTTCCCAGGGCTCTCCAAATGGTACACCTTCTAAGGTTCCCTTTCTGTCTGGACTCCTCTTCAACCTCTGAAATAAATGTCCAAACACCTGTCAGATTTCAGTCGTCCTTCAAAGAAACCTGACCCAGACACCCCAAGTCTAATTGCCGCCTTTCTCTCTCCAAGAACCCCTCGCCCCTCCCCCACTCTGTCCAGCCTGGGGGCTCGAGCTGCCAAAATAATGACCAGCCTCACAAAGGCACTCCTAAAACCCACTCTGAAATTCCTTTCCAGTACCTGTGTCCCCTGGCACTGCCCATCCTCCAGAGGCTCAAACCCACCTATGAAACCACCTCTGGGGTCAGCCTGCTCCACCCAAAGAAATGAACAGCCTGTGAATCAGGGTGAAATACATGCCTCTCTAGTCCATAAAGTATATGCATTATGCCATTTTTCAAAGCCCTTACCTTTGACCTGAGTATCGTACTCTGCTATGATCTCCTTATCCTTTTTGAATTTGGCTGGAGACGTCATGTTTTCCTTCTTTCTTCCAAATTCGAATTGTGAATTGATAGATCCACGGGAAAAAATCCAACCACCGAAATCAATACCTCCAAGACCGCTTCTCCCAAGGGCAGAAGGGGCCCCCCGCGGTGGTCTCCAGCGCTCCGGGGAGCGCGGGCTGCGGGCTGGGCAGACAGCTACGGCGGGCACATGCAGACGGTGGGCTCAGGGGCCGGGTGAGGCGGCGGCTGGTTCCTGTGCTAGAGCCGGAGCCGCAGCCTCAGCATTAGCCGGGAGAACTGCAGCGCCCGGAGGCTGGCCTGGGGTCTGACATCAACGACACAGGCGGGGAGTGGAAGTCCTTCCGCACAACATGGTGTGGGGGGTGCGGGGGTGTGGACGCGCCCAGCTGTGTCCCCGGGAGGGAGTGGGTTTGTATCGGGGTGCCGGGGGAGGGCTGGGCGTGCTTCGCGGTTTTTTGTCGTACAGGCTCTAAGATGCTGCAAATCAAATCCCAAACGGGAGCCGCAGCAGCGCGGACTGGATCGGAAGTCCTTTGCTCCGGTTCACTTGCCTGTAAATGCAGGAAAAGGGGGAGGGGGCGATCAACCGGAGAGCCGATCCTAATCACAGAGGGGGTGGGGTAGGGGACGTCGCTCCGAGCCCGGCCTGGGCCCATTCATCTCGGCCAAACGCCGCCTGGCCAGCAGAGCCCAGAGCAGCTGAGGTGGGGAGGAAGGAAGCTCCCTCCGGATTTTGTTTTAGGGCTGAAAGAAAACACTTTGGAGCAGCCGCCTGCGCGGGCTCCGGGCGGGGACTGCGGCGGGAACGCGGAGCTCCGGGCGGGGACTGCGGCACCTAGGCGGCTTCCCGAACCCGGCCAGCGCTGGGCAGCCGCCAGCCCGAGGGACTCCTCCCGGCCCAGCCCCCGACGCAGCCCCTGACCCCCGGCTGGGGCACCTCCCTGGACATCAAAGAGGATCAAAGCCGGAGAGGGACAAGCCACCAGGGCACAACTTTTCTTCCCCTCCTCCCAGTTGTTTTGTTTTTGGTTACTAGCTTCTCTTGGCAGCAAAATGTTTTTTTTTTTTTGGGGGGGGGGTGTCTGCAGGAAAAAGCCTGCCCGGCACGGGACACATCCAGGAAAACAATGTGGTCGGCAGAAGCAGGAAACTGGTTAAAGGCAAGGGTCAGAACCGGGAAAACCGGGGGGGGGGGGGGCGCGGAAGGCAGCCTTCGCTTTCCCCAAGCCAGAAACTAGAGTGACTCTAAATGCCACCCCCAACACCCCCGATATTTTTGTCACACAAGCCCAGAGATCCCAGATACCGCACCCAATTCCAGTCTGGGGGTGGGGAGAGGTGGGTGAGAGTCGCACCAGGAGGTGCTGGAGGAGATACTGCCCGGGCCAAGGCCCGGGAGGCCGGAGGGAAACAGGCGGGGGCGCAGAACCCCGAGACTGCCTCCCTGGCGCGCGGCAGCGGGGACCCTCCCTCCTTGATCGCCCCTTTCCCTCTGGGCGCGGGGAGGAGGAGGCTCCAGCTAGGGTCTCCGACTTCCCGCGGCTGCAGGAAGGGCCGCACCGAGGGAGGAAGAGGGAGCAGAGGCGGCGTGGTTCAGGCGGGCAGGAAGCGGGGAGGCGGGTGTGAGGTGGGGTCCTGAGGCTGGATGCGAGCCCAGAGCAGCAAGAGCTTGGAGGGCGGGGAGAGGGCAAGAAGAGGGTGGCCTTGGGGGTGATGGGCAGTTAGGAGACTATGGTGGGCTGCGATGTTACGTGAAGTGCAAGGATGGTAGCAACTTTGGGCACCGAGATGTGGGTCTGGGTATGGAAGTGGGAGAGAAGGAGCCCTTCAGGGCGGTACTGGGGGGATGAAAAGGGAGAGAGCCCAGGAAGCTGTGCAGAACACCCATCCTTCTGGGTCCTAGGCTTTGACCTGGGCTGTCTGCCAGAGTTTGGAGTCAGGGGAAGAGGTCAGTCCATGGTTACCGGCAATGCCAACGACGGCTGCCCCCAGGTGGACCCGGACAGCCCGTGTGCTAAGGTACTGGGGAGGGAGTTGGGTGCGGGCTGCGTTTTGGTATGTGATTCAGGACAGAGTCCCAGGCAGTGCGGTGATGGGCGGAGAGACACACTGTCCTGAGAAGTATTATGGGCTGTACTGGGAGCTCTGGAGAGGGCCGGGGGCGGTCTGAGGGATTCCAGACGGGAGACACCGTTAAGGCGATGCGGCTAGCAACATCCGCGCCCTCTCCTTCCCGCCCCAGCCCGGGTTTCTTCAGTCAGGGCTCAAGCCTGGCGATCGGGAAGGAAGGGGAAAGGGAAGGAGCCTTTACCTGGCTCTGACGCGACGGGTCTCAGGCCCCAGGCTCCGCTTCCCACTCAGAGGTCTCCTCCCCTCTCTTCCCCACCACCCGCCTCTACGCAGATCGGTCCCCCAGTCCCTGAGGAGCCTCCGCCAACTCCGCTGGACCCCGCCGGGAAGTAGAACCCGCCCCCTTGCCAATCACCGTCCACTCTCCATCGACCGATGGGGACTCTAGCCAATAGGAAAACTGATCTCGAGAGGCCAGGAGTAAAGGGAGGAGCCGACGAAACTTAGAGGTGTGACTAACACTCAGGGCTGAGGCGTGGTCCCAGAATAAGCTCCTCCCGGGCTGTCGGATCCTAAAGTAGAACTGATGGGCGGGACTAAAATGGAACCAACGACCAAACACAAACTCTTGAGAGAAGGCACGACCAATTGGACAGGAGTAGAGAGGAGGGGCGTGGCGGGGAGGCTGAGCCAATAGAGAGTAGAGGCCGGTGGGGACTGTAGACCATCTTCCAATAAAAAGCGCGAAAGGAGTGTCTTGTCGCGTGAACCAGGGCGGGAGGGGGGGTTTGCCCGAACCTCCGTAGCCAGCCAATGAAGTGGGAGGCGGGGCCAATCTCGACCAACCAAAAAGCTGATCTGATCTCGGCACCGTTACTGGGGCGTGGCGTACGGTTTGCACGCCACTGAGCTCTGGTAGGGGGACGGCCCTGGTCCTTCCAATGCGCGACGAGGGCGAACTCGAGTTCTCCCAATCGGTGCGCGGCGCTGACAATTCAAACTGACAGCCGGTTGGAAAGGCAGAGAAAGCGGAAGAGGGATCGAAAACGACGTGTTCGGTGACAGACTCCAGCGTGGACCGGGCCTAAAAAGCCACCTCTGCCCTATCCCACCACCACCACCGCTCGCCCTGGAGCGACTGCTGCAAGAGAGACACAGGGGACCGCGGGCGGCAGGAGGGAAAGCTGAGGGAGGGAGGACGCGAGCGAGAGAAACGGCGCGGGCGCGAGCGCGAGCAAGCTGTGGGCCTGGGGTGCCGGGAGTCGGGCCCACCCACGGCGGTGCGGAGCAGAGGAGGGTCGCTGGAAACGAGGGACTGAGGAGAACCAACGATCGTCCCAGTGAAAGAAGCTGAGGGTTTCTGAATCCCGGGAAGATTGGAGGCGTGGGGCCAGAGGGAGGAATTGGAGAGCTCCGCGGGAGGGGCTTAGGCTGGGAGACAATGTTGCCCTAGAGGAGTCGCTTTAAATAAAAAGAGATCACAGGAGAAGCCTGAGGAAATTGTTGAAGGGGCGGGGACTCACGAGGAGAGAATCCTTTCGAACCACAGAAAGGGAAAGCTACTGAGAAGTTTTCCTTCCAACTCCACTTACCTCCTCCCCACCTCAAGCTCCACTCCCTTCTCCAAAAGTTAAAAGGAAGCCAAATTTGCTGCTCCCCCTGTTCCCACTCAATAAATATTACTTTTATCCTTCCACTGGAGAAACAGGAAAGAACTTTTTTCCTTCCCGATTTTAGGGCTCAAAAAAATTCAAGACCTCGCGACTTGATTTTTAGCCTGGGGGACTCAAAATAGGAAGGGTATTGCTCTTGTTTCCTGTTTTGAAACCCCGCATCTCATCCTTCGTGGGACGCTATGTCTACCAGCACTTGTACTTTCAAAGACAGATGCGTGTCCATCCTGTGCTGCAAATTCTGTAAACAAGTGCTCAGCTCTAGGGGAATGAAGGCTGTTTTGCTGGCTGATACTGACATAGACCTTTTCTCTACAGACATCCCTCCTACCAAGTAAGTCAAGCTAGAGGCGGGCAAGAGTTGCCTTTAAGTAAAGGGGAAAGTGAATGGCTTGGTTCTCTGGGAGTCAATAAGGAGGTTATCATTTGGTGTTCCAGCCACTCTGATGAGCCCCTTGGAATATATCTAAGTGGGCAGACTGTCTGGACAATGTCTGTGGTTTAGCCAAAGTGGCCAGCCAGTCCTGATGTAAAGCTTCTAGTTCAATTACAGTCACGTGATCACACATCCCTCAAGTTGGATACCTGGCAAGATGCCCTTCCCAACCATCTCTCTGAATCAAGTCTATGACCTAGACTTGAAGTAAATTCCGGCTAGGTTTTCTGTACTGTTGGAGAGGAAAAGCCACGTAATGTTTTCATATTTTTTCTATAAAGTGTTTTTGTTGTTGTTGTTTGTTTGTTTGTTTTCAGTACTAGGGATTGAACCCAGGGGCATTCTTCCTATGGGCTACACCCCTAGTCCTATTTTTTATTCTTTATTTTGAAACAGGGTCTCACTAAGTCGCGGAGGGCCTCACTAAGTAGCTGAGGCTGGCTGCGAACCCGGATCCTCTGGTCTCAGCCTCCCAAGTACTGGGATTGCAAGTGTGCGCCACCACGCCCAGCTTTCTATAAAGTTTTACACTAGGCAAAGTTTTCTATCATTATTTGAAATTGGCCTACTGAATCAACTTCATTGTCTCTAATTCAATATTTTTTTCTTAAGTCTCTTTTTGCCCTCTTCCCTCAGTGAAAGAGACTTAAATGATTTTTATTGGATGTAAAAATGGAGACTTAGTCTGAAAATTATCCTTATCTCCAATAAGGTCTATATCAGATACTATACAGTAGTATGCATAATTGAAATCTTTTAAAACCTGTTTTCAGCCACTTCTCCCTTTTGAGTGTAGTCCTTAAAATTTACTTATTTGGTAAATAGACATTTATTTGACTCAACTATGCCTTTATTATCTTTAAAAGATACTTTTTCCCCATATGTATGTGTGTGTGTGTGTGTGTGTGTGTGTGTGTGGCCTATATGATTTTCATGATTGTATTCTTTATTGAAACTTTATTATTAAAATGAAAGTAATTATCCAAAATATGAATGGACAGCTATTGTTCCAGTCCTTGAACACAGACTCGGAAGGAAGCAGGCTAATAGCTTTAATTCAATTAAAATAAAGTTCATAGCTGGGTGTAGTGGCACATGCCTGTAATCTCAGTATTTCGGAGGCTGTAACAGGAGGATTGGAGGTTCAAAGCCAGCCTCAGAAACTTAGTGAGGCTCTCAGAAACTTAGCGATGCCCCATTTCCAAATAAAAAATAAAATTGGTCTGGGGGAATAACTTGGAGGTAGAATGTTCCAGGTTCAATCCCCAGCACCACAAACAATAATAATAATAAAATTGTGATAATGATAAAAATCAAGTAAAGCTATGTACTCATTCTTCCTTGAAATATTTTGTGAATTAGTTTAAGTGTAGTCATGCCTAACTGCAGATCCAAAGGCTTTCATTTATTGCAGAGATAAATGGATTAATATTTTAAGTTTGTGTGTCTGTGTGTGTACTTATGTGCTACAAAAGAGAAAAAGTACTAGAAGATAAATCATATAACCTAGTATTGCAAAGGTTCTATGATTTATTGTTTAGTAATTTTTCTTTTTACTAGCACATGGTCATGTAAATGCAAAATTTTAAACTATTCATCTATTCAATAGCTATGATAAGTAGTAGGCAGTTATAAACAGGGCTCAAACAGGTGAATTGTAGGTTAGACTAGAATCTAGAGTAGAATCAGGTCTTTTCTATTATTTATTATTCTTTGTCCCAGTTATAATACCAATGTGCTAAAGATGTGTGTGAATCAATGAACACTTAAGATTTTTAAGTAGATGGCTTTTCAGATATTTATAGTGAGCTCACAAATATTAACTGACAAAATATACTGTAATTCTACTTTATAGTCTCTTCCACCTCCTTAGATTTACTAAATTTGTGCTAAGTCATAGTTGAAAGTATGTTTGCTGGTGAGAATGTGAAGAAACTAGAACCTTGGCACACTGTGGGAATGTAAAATGGAATAGCTACTATAGAAAAGAGTATGGTGGTTCCTTAAAAAATTATAAATAGAATCATGGTAGATCTCATGGTTCTACTTCTGAGTATATATCCCCCAAAGTCAAAACAGGATCTTGAAGAAGCTACTTGCACACTCACATTCATAACAGCATTATTCACAATAACCAAAAGTAGAAACAATCCAAATGTCCATTAACTGTTGAAAGGATAAAATGTGGTACATATATATATACACACATATTTATGTATATGTGGTACATATATATGTATAAAGTACATATACATATATGTAGTTTATAAATATGTGTATGTATGTGTATATATGTATATATACACACACACATACATACATATATAAAACCATGTTATTCTACCTTACAAGGAGCAAAATTCTATCATGCTACAAAATGGATGAACTTAGAGAAGATTATGCTAAATGAAATAAACCAATCACAAAAACACCAATACTTTATGATTCCATTCATAAAAGATATCTAAAATAGTCAAATTCAAGCCAGGTGTGGTGGTGCAAGCTTATAATCCCAGTACTTGGGAAGCTGAGACAGGAGGATCCCGGTTCTCAGCCAGCCTCAGCTACTTAGTGAGGCCCTCTGCAACTTAGTGAGACACTGTTTCAAAATAAAGAATAAAAAATAGGACTAGGGATATAGCTCGGAGATAGAATGCCCCTGGGTTCAATCCCAAGTACCACAAAAAAATAAAAAAATAGTCAAATTCATAAAAACAAAGTAGAGTAGTAGTGACTAGAAGCTGGGGGAGGGAAAATAGGAGTTGTTATGTAATAACTATAGAATTTCAGTTTTACAGGATGAAAATGCCTGGAGGTTTGTTGCACAACAATGTAACTATAACAGTTTTGAACTATACACTTAAAAAATCAAGGTGGCAAATTTTGTCCTTTTTTCCTCAATTAAAAAATTTTAAAGTATATTTGATTGTCTTTAAACCTTTTTATTCTCCAGTGCAGTGGACTTCATTGGAAGATGTTATTTCACTGAAATCTGCAAATGTAAACTGAAGGACATCGCGTGTTTAAAATGGTAATGTGTGACAGTATTCTTGATAGCCTGGGTTTGGAAGATGGATGTTGACAGCAAAGCACAGAGAAAGGTTCAGTGGACTGCGACTAGCACTGATATGACCCATGCAATGAGCCATTGAAAACTCATTTGTTACTTAGAGCTATTTTTTTTAAAGGATCTTATGATACTTCACATTTGTATATGATTTTGTAATTTTTCAAAGTGCACTCACAGGTATCTACTTTTTTTTTTTTTTTTTGAATAAGAAAACACTGGGATTTACAGTCATAAAAATCATATTTGAACCCTGTCCCTACCCTTACTTTCTATGTGATCTTCAGTAAAGTCCTTAAACCTCTGAACCACTGAACCCCCGGTTTCTTTATTTATTTTCTGTCTTACTAAGATAGAAACTGAAATGTCTTCTATATGTATCTCATATAGTCATTATGAAGATGAAATGTACTATGAATGTTAAAAGGCTTGATAAATTACAAATAACACATAAATTAGAATTATTACTTTTATCTTTTGAGAGGAAGACAGATTTGTGTTATTATTCCCATTATAGAGAGGAGGTGAGATTTTCCCACCTAAGTGGAATTTGGATTACAAATTATAATTATAATAATTTAAATCAGCAAACTGTTACATGTTAGTGACTATTTCAATTCATTCATTTAGGTTAACTTATATTGAGGACCTAACATATGTTAGTCATCATTATAGGGATTGGAAACACAGTAATAAATGAGATAAAGTCTCTGGACTATCAACATTCTATGCTAGTTGGAAGATGATCAATCAATATGATATTTAAATAAGATATTCAATATGGTGGGAAGTATTCCAAAGGAAAAAATAATGATAAGTGATAGAGAATAATAGAAGTTCAGAAAGTGGGTGAGAGTTATTTTAGATGTCATGGTCAGGGAAGTCATCTTATAAAGATATAACATTGGAATTGAGTCCTAAAAGATGAGAAGCAGCCAGAGGAATAATGTTCTAGGCAGAGGGAATAGCAAATGCAAAGAAGCCAAAGCAAGAAGAAGCTTAACTATTCATGGAATAAAGAGATGATGGCCTATGTGGCTGAGACATGAACGTGGGTGGAGAACAGTATGAGCAGGTTAGAGGTGTAGTTAGAACTGAGGTAACCTATAGCAGTGTGGTCCAATACTCAAGCCACATAGGTAATCTAGTTTTCTATAACATTTTAAGAATTTAAAAGAAACGAGTTAATTTTAACCATATATTTTATTTAAACCAGTATGCCCAAGATATTATTGTTCCAACATGTAAACAACATGAATCATTAATGAAATATTATGCATTTAACTTTTTGTTCTTAGTCTGAAATCTGGTATACATTTTACACTTAAGGACACATCTCAGTTCAAAGTGATCACATTTCAAGGACTCAATAGTCACATGTGGCTAGTAGCTATTGTTTTAAATACCACAGATCTGGACCTTGGTGGGAGGGTTATTTTTATTTTGATTTTCATCTTTGGTCAGTGGGAAGCTATTGAAGAGGTTTTAACAAGGGAGCAAAATGATCAAGTATGTCCCTACTAGAATGTTAGCTCCATGAGAATAAGGACTTATTTTGATACATTGTTTGATTCCTAGCACCTAGAACAAAAGGTGCCTGGCCTATAGAGATGCACAATAAACATTAATTGACTGAGTGAATGAATGGGTAAGTGAATAAATATAAGCGGCAATTAAAGCCCCAGAACTTGCTCTTGCAATATAGTCTTACAAATAACTGCATCCTAGTCCAAGAATGACTTTTTATTTGTTTGCCTTTTCAACAGGTTATGATTAGAAGACATATTTTAGGAAGGCTGGTACCTTTTATAGTATCCTTATAGGGTCTCACAAAAGTAACTGACTCCCACATTGCACAGGGTGACAGCAAGCTATAGTAAGAACTTTTACAACTCAAGGTATAAATAGTTCATGTTGCCATATTTTTTACAAGCACTAATACATTCCCTGTATGTTCATTCTATTTAGTATGTCAGTAGCTAGTTAAAAAAATTTTTTTTGAAAGAGTGATGTACTTATAATCAGCTGGATAATACTGGAGACAGTAAAAACTTTTTCAACTTTCTCTAGAGGCTAAGGATTTGCTTTATTTCTGAATTCCTTCAAAAACACTGAAACTAAAATTAGAATAACCAGCTTGTGTTGAGTTTATAGGGACTCATGCTGTCTTCCTACTCTTCCATCTGTTGCAACAGTTTTTAGGTACTGGCATGGAACTAGAACATGTAAGAACCCAACTTGCTATAGTCCTGGAGATAGCAAAAACCTTTCCCCACAGATCTGAGTGTATTTAATATATTTTGTCTGTATTGCTATACATCAATTTTAGGTACTTTACAGAACAAATCTCAACTTTATATTTGTTCTTTACAGAACAAATCACATCCACAGAAGCTAACTTCTTCTTTTTTTTTTTTTTTTTTTTTTTTCAGTTCTGGGGATTAAACTCAGGGCCACTCTACATCCAAGCTACATCCCCAGTCCCATTTTATTCTTTATTTTTGAAGGGAGAATACATAAAATAATACTAGCAAAGAAATGTGAGAATATGCTAGTATTATTTCATTTAACTTACAAACTATTTTCCCACCTAATGGTAGAACTACAACTATTATGAGAGTTAACTCCAATCCCAAAAATAATACTAGCAAAGAAATGTGAGAATATGCTAGTATTATTTCATTTAACTTACAAACTATTTTCCTACCTAATGGTAGAACTACAACTGGGCATTGTTTGAAATAAATGGAATCTATATGACCTATCTATTCACATTAGCACATAAAAATGGTTTCTGTGGGCCAGGTATTACATGGTATCTAATAACGTTTACTTTCATTTTTAGTGGGAACATTGTAGGTTATCATGTGATTGTTCCATGTAGTTCCTGCCTTCTTTCCTGCAACAATGGACACTTCTGGATGTTTCACAGCCAGGCAGTTTATGGTATTAACAGACTAGACTCCACTGGTAAGAAACAATTGACTTAGACATTCCCCTGAAACATTTCTCTATGAACACCTGAGAAGAACTCCTATAGGGAGTGGAACTTTAATCCTTTTTTCCCATTCATTCATTGGTGAAGACTATTAGCCAAAATTCATTTCCATTTCTATGTTCCTCATTTTATGTAAGAGCTTCAAGTTTACCTAAATTTCTTCATTTTTATAAATTATATTTTATTTTAATTGATCTAAACTACTACCTTAATACCCATTCTGACTCCAGAGAATTCTTAAGATTTTAGATATGATAGTCAAGTGTGTGTGTGTGTGTGTGTGTGTGTGTGTGTGTGTGTGTGTGGCGGTAAGTAAAGAGAAAGGAGAAAAGGAGAGTCTGGTGCAGTGGGAGAGCAGGAAGGAAGAATAGGCATCCTCTCTATTTGTGATTCTTCAGGATAAAAATAGTCATTCTGACATTTTATATTAATAAGTTTTGATAGAATTTTAATCAAGGGAACATTTAACACCAACATCTTTTGCTAATTATTTTAGTATGAAAATATAATACTCAGTTTTGTTTGTTTCTTTTATTTGTTTGTTTTTCATGGTACTGGGGATTGAACCCAGGAGCATTCTACCTCTGAGCTACCCCCAGCCCCATTTTATTTTTTTATTGTGAAACAGGGTATCACTAAATTGCAGAGGACCTTGCTAAACTACTGAAGCTAGCCTCCAATCTATGATCCTCCTGTCTCAGCCTCCCAAGCACTAAGATTATAGCTGTATATCACCACACCCAGCTCTACTACCTGTTCTAAAAGGTAGTTATTAATACTTTTTCTAATGCCCAGAGCCATTCTGTTTTTGTTTTTGTTTCATTTTGTTTTGTTGTGTTCATTTTTGTGACACTAGGGATTGAACCCAGGGGTGTTTTACCTCTGAGCTACACCCCCAGCCCTTTTTTTCCTTTTTTTTACATTTCTTTTACTTTTTGAAGCAGGGTCTTACTAGGTTGCTGAGAGTTTAGTTATGTTGCTGAAGCTGTCTTCAAACCTGTGATCCTTCTGTCTCAAGTACTGGAATTATAGGTGTGTCTACTGCACTCATATATTTGTTTTTGTTATAGAACATATGTTCTCAGTATCTCATATCCAATTTTTTTTTTTTTTTTTTTTTGGTGGTACTAGGGATTGAGCCCAGAAGCATTCTACCTCCAAGCTACACCCCTAGCCCTACTTTATATGTTTTTGAAACAGGGTCTCACTTGGTTGATACAAGTCTCACTACTTGCTGAGGCTGTTCTCGAACCGGCAATCCTCCTGTCTCAGTCTCCCAAGTACTAGGATTACTAGTATATGCCACCACACCCAGATTTAATATCTATTTATATAACAGACATTAAGGAATGTGACAATCTAATTTGGCACTAATACTCTCCAATTTTTTGATATATGTTTTAGTCTTCTTTAGAACTTCAAATATATTCCTTTTTTACAAAAATATGATTTAACTTCACAGACTAAAAGATCATGAATTGCAAACTAGGTCATTAGGGTCTTTAGACCTTCCAATTATCCTTGGGTTTTTATAGGCTCATTTTTTTAATTACCTGGGATTTAACTATGGCCCCCAATACATCATTTGGAGGTCTTAGGACTTTATATGTTAAGAAGACCATTTTAGAGCCATGCGTGGTGGCACACGCTTGTAATCCCAGCATTCGGGAGACTGAGACTGGAGAATCCGGGTTCGAGGCCAGCCTCAGCTACCTAGTGAGGCACTCCGCAACTTAGTGAGACTCGGTTTCAAAATAAAGAATAAAAAATAGGGCTAGAGGTATAGCTCGGAGGTAGAATGCCCCTGAGTTCAATCCCCAGTACCGCAAAAAAAAAGAAGACCATTTTAAGCAAAGATTTCTCTGAACTCCCCTAAGTGGAATATAGGTTTCTAATTTAGGTTTTTAGTTTTATATTTGTGTTGCTCATGGAACACATTAGAGGAAGTTTCTGCTTTGATACTGTTTTTCCTGCTTCACAGGATTCAAAACACAGGGTGGAGATTTTTCAATTTTGATTTATTTTTTAATATTGGTCAATTTTTCAAAGATAAAAGCCCAGCATTCTTCCATTTGCACTGAATCTAATCCATGAGAAACAGATGTATCACAGGATTTCCTTCCTCCCTTCATAACAGAGAAAGGAAGGTGGCACTTCTGTCAGATTCAATCTCTTAGTTTATTTTTTCTCCTTTGAACGGTTGTGCTAAGCTGCTTCATGGCTCTGAGTATTGACTCCAAGAATATCAAACTTCTCCTTTGTAACCCTACTATTGTGATTTAAAGTAAGATTTTCTGGATGTTTGGTATAAAAGAGGGTTTCTAATGGTATTGGAATTGTCCTTAAATCACCTGAATCAGCAACATCAAAGGAATGCATACACAAGTTTTATAAAGTTCTAGAATGTTTAGGTTGGAAAGGGCCCTAGGACATCTGTGTTCTAAGCTATCCTTCACATACAGATCTGATTTCCTAGAACTCTCTCAAAGAGGCTTGGGAAATCTCAGCTCAGATGCCCAGGAGTTAGGCAAATGCTCCCAAAGGCAGTGGCTTCTGCTTTCCAGTTACCTTTACAGGTTCAATTTCCACTTAGATTTTGGCTTAGCAATTTCTTGCAATCCTGTCAACTCTTCAATGTCATATTACTAGAAGCAGAATCTCATTTATTCCTGGGAGTGGAGGTATGTTTTATTCAAATGCAAAAAATTGCTGAAAGTAATATGGTAGACAGTTATATACTCACTAGCATCAAATAAATCCCAATTTCTTGCCTGGTTAGATTCTAATATCTCTTTCAAACAGGACAGGTAGTTGATTATTTCTACTTTTTTTAACAATGAAAGCACACATCTTTGTAGGTGTCTTCTTGGGTCCACCTTCTTGCAAGATGGACAGCTAGAGGAAGGGATGAGTGATAGACTATATTTGTAATTTGTGTGTGTGTGTGTGTGTGTGTGTGTGTGTGTGTGTATGTGTGGGGGGGGGTACTGGGGATTGAACCCAGAGGCATTTTACCTTCAAGCTACACCCCAGCCCAATTTTATTTCTTATTTGGAAACAGGGTCTTACTAGGTTGATTAGTCTCACTACTTGTTGAGGCTGTCCTCAAACCTCTGATCCTCCTGTCTCAGCCTCCCACGTACTGGGATTACAGGCATGCACCACCATGCCCAGTTTTATATTTGCGATTTTTTAAAACATACTTGTATTGGTACTTTGTAGTCTTACATCATGATGAAGTTTCTCCTCCTTTATCCAAAGTCCCTCTTATATCTGCAATTTTTTTTAGCTCACACAATGGAGTACTCTAAAGAATTTAAAACAAATGAGCTAAAATAGGTCAAATAGATAAACCTCAGAAACATATGAGTGATAAAAAGCAAATTATAAAAATATGTACATTTTATATCATCCCATAATTTTTAAAGTATTATATAAAATAAGAATTATAGATACATAAAACAATAATATTATTCAGGGTATGATGATACATGCCTGTAATACCAGTGCTGAGGAGGCTGACACTGGAGGATTGCAGGTTAATGGTTAGCCTCAGCAACTTAGCAAGGCCCTCTGCAACTTAGTGAGACCTTGTTTCAAAATAAAAGAGGGCTGGGGGCATAGCTCAGAAGTAAGATGCCTCTGGGTTCGATCCCCGGTACTACAAAACAAAGCAAAAATGGTAAGATATATCATCTGTAGTTACACAGTTATAAAACTATCCTTGGAGTACTGGTAGAGGTAGAAAACTGTATTTAAAGCAGATCTCCAAGTCTTGGTTCCTTCTGTCCCACCATGCAGCCACTGTCTCTGTATGGAGTGGGTATCCAGAGCTGCTGGTCTTCCTTGGGCCCACACTGACAACTGGACAGCTTGAGATTTGCTTTTCTCATTGAACCTCATTGGCTCTCCTAAAAGTTGATTTTTCTTTTCAATTTAGTACTTTTTAAGCTATAATATAGTATGTGTCCAGAATAAGCCAGCTCATTATTTTAAGTATACTTGATCTTGTATTTTTTACCTGTGCTGGATTTTTTACATTTGAAATCTGACTGTTCTTTACTGAGATTTTAGGTTGTCATTTTATTTGTTATTTTGACTGCTGCAGCCTGGGCCTAAAGTTTATAGCTCTGTCCTGACAGACTCCAGACTGAAGTCTACCTATTCCAAGGATTTCAATTCATATCATAACTGGCTCCAAAATCTTGCTTTTCTCAAATCAGAAAAATGGCACTAGCTACTGCTATGCTTTATTGAAGAGATAAGGAGACTTAATTCAGAACTTTTCCCTATACCCTCCAAAGAGGCACTTAATCTAAAAGAATCATGTGAGGTCTCCTCCATTCTTAAAAGAGATACTTAATCTAAAAGAATCATGTGAGGTCTCCACTCTTGAAGATCATTCAAATGGATTAGACAATTATCAGTGTAGAGTGATTATGGCATATTTTAGCTGGGGCAGGGTTTGAGTAAATGGACTCCTGAGATTCTTTTGAGTTCTAAGATTCTAAAATTCAAGCTATTGCATAAGAAGGTTTAAAGAATTTTTATGTCCTTGATGGATAATATTAGACAGTTCTATTTATAGTGTTTCTACAATTTTATTTGTAGTATTTTCTTTACTGCTAATACTATGGTTTGCATAAGCATGCTAGCATATAAAGTTTCATATATCATGTTCTGAATTGTAATAGTAAGAATAATTGTAATACAAATGAATTGTAACAATAACACTAAGGAATTTTATGACCTTCTATTTTCAGGTGTAAACTTGCTACTTTGGGGAAACTTGCCAGAGATAGAAGAGAGTACAGAGGAAGATGCATTAGATATCTCAGCAGAGGAGTGTATTCGATGAATGGAATTATGATATATAACATTTTATAATAAGTTTTTCCTGCTTAAAATATGTTAATGGATCAACTTTAAAATTGTAGGGAGAATCTGCAAGTGATTTCTTTTCTCCTTTGTTCTTTATTTCTTGGAAAACAAAAATGGGGCATTTTCTGATTTATTTATTTGCTGTCTCAAATGAAATACCTCAGTTTAATTTAAGCCAGTACAGTTATTCTTTTCTTCTACTTCTACCCTGCCCCTTTGCCCAGTATAGGTATATTCTTAACTTCAGGGAGGAGAAGATTCACATGTCACTCAGCTACCTCACAATGTGGGGGAGTTTTTCTTTCAGTCTGATGCCAAATACCATTGATTTTATATTTCTGAATAAAGGGCATTAGTACCCACTCATATATCAACCACACATACATCAGACTCAGCAGAGAATTAACAGGGGATCTAAACAAGAGCAGGCTGTTAGGTTTCCATGGGTACTGGTTGCCATATGTTTTATTGGTGAAAACTGCTTTAATATGGAGCAAGACTTTGTGAATCAATTTATAGAATAAATTAAAACTTTTAAATAGATAGAGGAATTCTCCTCTTGATTCCTCAGCATGATGTTAGAGAAATGAATTTGTCAGAAATATATACTGTTACCAATGTTATTTAATTACATTCTTCTAAAGTAATTATGGATATTGTATTATGAATGCCAGATGAGCTAAACCTGAGTCTTTATGTATCCCATTCCCTAGGGTTTTCTCTATAAATAGCAAAATTTAGATGAGTAGTCTCAGTCCAAACCCTAAAATAGGAAGAAAAAAAATCTGAAGAATTTGTTTGTTTAAGCCACTGTACATTATAAGAGTTTTTATATTTTTCATTTTGTTTGTTTGTTTGTTTGTTTGTTTTTAAAAGCTGCATTGGGTCACACAAGAATAGGAAACTGGGATAGTATTGAATTCTGCTTTTATGTAAAGCTAAAAATCAATGTATCTCCTTAGCTAATATCTCAGTTGTAGGCATTTTGTCAATAATGATACCAAGGCAGGCTGAGTTGTAATATTGTAAATAAAGTTCATTCTAAAAGTGCTCATCCTTCCTCTGATTTTTATTATAACCACTTACCTTGCCCAAAAATATAGAAAGATAGTATATAAAGCATAGACATAAGGGCTAATGTTTATTGAGTACCAATCATGTGCCAGACACTGTTCTAAGTGCTTTACAAATTTAACTCACTTATTCCACACAACAAATCCAAGAGGCACAAGCACCATTATTATTTCTTTCTCACTGATAAAACAGGTGAGACATATAGAGGTTAAGTAACTTGTATGAGGTCAGAGGTGTGGACTGATTCAAACTCAGACTGACTGACTCCAGAACTCCCACTTCTAATCATGCAGTACCCCCTGAGCACCTCCAGTCATGAATCAATCGTGCTCTAACTTAGTCAGGATACATGCTAGGTGGCTAACTACATGATTATGGAAGCTAGGTAAAAGCAGAAGTTGAAGGTTGAACAAACTCCAGTTCACTTGTCTTAGGGTAAAAGTGATCTGAAGGCATCACTTGAAATCATTTGCTGTCAGGCAGCATGAAAGGGACTTTGGGAAATGTTGTTACTAATACCTGGAAAACTTTTCCATGAGTCTTTGACAGTCACCAGCTGCACTGAACAAAGGTCATCCAAAGAACCAAAGGAATGAGTATGGAACAATTTGTTTTTGGATTGAGATGTGTCTCTTTAACTTTTCTTAAATTCTTATTCTTCTAAAACAAGCAGGCATAAGGATAAGAGAAAATAAGCTGATATTATATCATATTTCTTCATTTAACTTGTTCAATTAGAGAAGAAGTTTAATGCTAGAGTAGAGAACATGGCAAGCTTAAAATTCAGTAGTTTATCTGGTTCCCATTCAGCTCGTACCTTCAAAGATGTGGTGGCACACTACTGTAATTCCAGTACTTGGGACACTGAGATAGGAGAATTGCAGGTTCGAGGCCAGCCTCAGCAACTTAATGAGACCCTGTTGCAAAATAAAATAAAATAGGGCTGGGGTTAGAACAACACCCTTGGGTTTAATCCTCAATACCACAAAAACAAAGGCCATGGTGACTAAAGGGCTCCTTGAAGAGCAAAAGTAAGACAGGGATATACTGATTGAAGCAAACCCCAATGTCACTCAACTGAACAACATTTCAAATTACTCAGCTACTTTTAACTAACAGCTATTAGCCAATTTTAAGTAGAAAATGGATATATATATATATACTTTTTTTTTTTATTGGTACTGGGGATTGAACTTGGGGGCATTCTACCTGTGAGATACACCTTCAGCCCTTTGTTTGTTTGTTGTACTAGAGATGGAACCCAGGGACATTCTATCTCCAGGCTACACCCCTAGCCCTGTTTTAGTTTTTATTAGGAAGCAGGGTCTTGCTAAGTTGCTGAGAACCTCACTAAGTTACTGAGGCTGACCTTGAACCCATGATCATGTCTCAGCCCCCCAAGTACTAGGATTACAGGCATGCAACCACCACACCCGGTTAATTTTTTTTATTTTGGAACACTAAGGATCTCACTAATTTGCTGAGGGCCATGCTAAATTGCTGAGATTGGCCTTGAACCTGTGATCCTCCTGTCTCAACCTCCCAAGTACTGAGATGACATGTGCCACCACACTTGGCAATATATATTTGTATCTAGAGAAATATATTTATGATACTGTTTCTAATAAAAGTAAGTTACAAGCAATCTGGTAAGACCAAAAGCACAATATGTATGTATGCATATTTAGCATAAACGTTTTAGTTCTGGCATAGTTGCTAGACCTAGAAAATCCATCTATGCTTTGGTTGTCTTTTAACATTTAATTCAATTCAACAGGTCTGTATTATTCTGCTCCAGTGTGGCAAGAATTGCACAATGTGCTGCTCTCACTTGACTTCAGGGAGTATGCAGTGTGTTGGGGAAAGGACCTAATTCATCGCGTAAAGTGGTTTAACAAAGGCATGCTTAAAGTGCTATGACTCCATAGATGAAAGAACAATCTTTCTGAGTACAAGGAGAGAGTAGGAGTTGAGAAAGTGACAGAGAAGAAATGATGCTCGAGACAGGCTTTGAAGCACAAGAGTTTGCCAGCTGGGGTGAGAGTTTTGAGTAGAGAGAAGAGTGTAAACAAATGAATGGGAGTTTAAAGGCATCTTGCTTATTTGAGAAATTATAAATGGTCCCCCATATAAGTATGAAGAATTAATTAGAAGATGAAAATAATGAAGTTGAGGATCACAGCATGAAGAATATTCTTTTTTTTTTTTTTTTTTTTTTTTTTTTTTTTTTTTTTTTTTTTTTTTTTTTTTTTTTTTTTTGCGGTACTGGGGATTGAACTCAGAGGCATTCTACCTTCGAGCTACACCCCCAGCCCTATTTTTTTATTCTTTATTTTGAAACCGGGTCTCACTAAGTTTCGGAGTGTCTCACTAAGCAGCTGAGGCTGGCCGCGAAAGCATGAAGAATATTCTATGTCATTAAGTTTAGACTTCATTCAGGAGCAATGTAGAGTTACTGACATTTTTAAGCAGGAGAATAAAATGATCACATTTAGGACAATAGCTCTGATAAGGAGTAGTCAAGTTGAGTTTTCCTAATGTCCTTTGTTTTATGTACTTAACTTGACCACGGAAATGATATTTATTGCCTTTACCCTAAGAACTTCTGTGATTCTTTAAGCTCCCTGAGTTTCTTGCCTTTGATGGAACCTCTGGTTGGCAGGAAGGCACTGCCTTTTTTTCCCCTTTCCATCTTGTCATTCCTGAAGTTCAAGACAGGGGCAGTGAGTCATCAGCTCACCGCCATGGCTTTTCCTGCTAGCTACTTTATCTTTTTCCTCAAGTCAGTTTCTCAACCTCAAACTCAGGTTTTTGTTGAGGCATCTTGGGTGGAGCCTAATCGTGAAGCCATAATATTTTGAATGACCACTGGCTCTGAAAACCAGGTCCTTAAATGTTAGTAATTTAAGGAGACTATCCCACAAAGAACTGCTCCTTTGACCTCTGAGTCACATTTGGCTGATTAAGAATAATCTATACTTGAGCCGGGCGTGGTGGCGCACGCTTGTAATCCCAGCATTCGGGAGGCTGAGACCGGAGGATCCGGGTTCGCGGCCAACCTCAGCTACCTAGTGAGGCACTTCGCAACTTAGTGAGACTCGGTTTCAAAATAAAAAATAAAAACTAGGGCTGGGGGTATAGCTCGGGGGTAGAATGCCCCTGAGTTCAATCCCCAGTACCGCAAAAAAAAAAAAAAAAAAAAAAAAAAAAAAAAAAAAAAAAAAAGAATAATCTATACTTGCTTTCCTTGGGTAAGGAGGAAGTGACCATGACATATAAACCATGATATAGAAAAAAAAAAAAAAAAACTAATAACACAAATGGGGAGTGGGAGAAGGTAGGGGAGAATATGGATCAAATAGGCTTGCTTGACTGGTGAATTACTCGATGAAAGCTCTCTCTATTTTAACATTTATGCTTATAAAAGGAAATAGTTTCTTTTTCTGCCTTTTTTTTTTTAACGTTAAAAGCAGCCTAAACCATAGTTTCTTTCTTGCCTGGTATTGAGTGTATGCCAAATCTACCCTAAACTGCACAGATGGAAAAAATTAGTCTATGTCTGTGGTACCTCTGGGGTTGAATATTTTTAGTACTTAAATCTTTAGCTAAAGATTCTTTTTTCCAACACTCTCAAAGAATCATTTTATTGTTATAGAATGGATGAACTCACTGAGAGAAAAATTACCAATATCTTGTTTTTGTTTATCTCTTCATAGTTATTGTGAGCTTCTGAATGCCCTTCAACTAGTGTGTGGAATAACCTTGGGAGCTAATCATTCCCATTTTATAAATTAAGAAAGAAAATCTTAGTCCCAACACCCAGAGAGTTGGAAGAATCTAATCTTGAATCCAGGTCTTCTCACCTTAGTTTGGGAATCTCTTCTACCTCCCTGGCTTTAAATTGAGATCAATTTTCCCCTCAGTAGGTATGAAACTTAGGAAGAAATTTCTGTGACTTTCAGTCTCAAAGCCCAGTTACTTTCGTTCATTAACTCATTTAACAAATATTTATTGAGTGCCTACTATGGATAATATAGATTCTAGGGATACAGAAGTAAATATTACAAAATTCCTGCTCTCTTGTAGAGCTGATATTCTAGTTGAGGAGAAAGAAGACAATGAGGTAACACTTATTGAGTGTTTACTGTGTGCAGCCATTGTTCTAAGTGATTTGCAGGTAATCCCTACTAGTGCCTATTATTATTCTTGCCATAAAAATCAGGAAACTGAGGCAGAGACAGGTTAAAGAACTTTCCTAAACTCATGCAGTAAAGTAAGTGACACCACTCTAAGATTTGCAGAGGCCAATTAGTTAGCTTAATGACTATACTTCCTTTATATTTTTCAGCTTAGTTGTCTTCCATTTAAATAAGGTCAGATTTCCTATTACACTCTTCCTGTATATATATTTTTCTATTAGTCCTTAATTGATTTTTGTTTTAAATTGAGATGGAGACAACAACTCTTTCTTCTCAGTAAAGGAGACTTGGCCTCCCTATAAATTATAAGAATGTTAGTCTTATACACTGGAAAAAGAAATTAAAAGCACTAGAGAATTCTTAATTTTCAGCTTTGCTGTACTTCTATCTGGAAGCAAAGACATATTTACTAGTTTAGATGTTTATCTTACAAGTAACGAAAGTTCCCAAAAGAGTAAAAACCTGTTCTGATTGTATGCCTCAAATAAGTAATGAATAAAACGACCACCTTTTGCAAATTTTTCATCTCAGCTTTCCTTATAAGCTTGTATTTAAAATATATTTATAGAGAATTTCAAGAAGCAGCCTCGCCTTAAATGAGCACTACTGAATCTTCATAACAAGAGTACATATTCATTCTGAGGAAAGCAAAATCAGGTATCAAATTCATAATCAAATTTTGCATTTTGAGACCTATGGAAGAGTGGGTTGACAAATAACTAATGGTTAATTGGATCTGCTAAACATGGGTACCAGTGAAGTTTGCCCACCAGAATGCCTCTCTCCACCTCTGTTCACACAAATCACTTCCTCTGGACAGGGGCCCATGGAAAAAATAGGCATATGGGAATGATTCACTTGGGAAAAGTTGTACCCAGAATATCAAAACAGTTTGCTTTCTGTCTCTATATCCATGCCATGTAATTTATTTATTTATTTATTCATTTTTTACCCAAAGGAACCACCTGCTATTATGACTGTGACACCTGAAAAGCTTTCTGTATATTGCAGGAGATTGCTCATGCATGGGTGGGTTTTCAGGCTGTTCAGTGGTATTTTTAAAAAATGGTCTTTAAGAGAAATATTCTCAGAGACTGGAACATTGCCTTGTCTTATCAAAATTGCGCAGTAGCCTTGTTCACAAATACCTTAAAACAGTGAGCTACAGATGGAATTCAGTAGAAGACATACTGAGCTAATTTCCTTTGTGTGACATTACCCAGAGAAATCAAGCTGTCAGTATCGTGAAGTACAAGCCTGCAAAGAGAGACGGCAGCCAAAGCCATGGGAAGCAGCACTGATGAAGCACTTGCCCTTCACAAGCCTCTGCCCACCTTCCCCAATTCAACTTTCCTAATGTAAATTCATTACAAACACACAGATTCAGTATGTTTGACCTGGGGTGGTTATATGGGGATAATAACAGTGGCAGGTACTAGGCTGAGAAAAAAATCCTAACTCTATAAATCTTTCTGAATGTTACAGAATGTGTTCATAATGGGAAATTATAGAAACACAGGATTTAGGTATATGGAATGTCATACTCTGGGCTAACTGGAGACCATCATATCTAAATTATGCCTTTCCTTTATCAAATTTTAGTTCAACCATTTATCCCATATTTAATGAACATCTCTTTTTTTATTTTATTTTATTTTTTTGTGTGTGGTACTGGGGATTGAACTCAGGGGCATTCTACCTCCAAGCTATACCCCCAGCCCTATTTTTTTTTATTCTTTATTTTGAAACAGGGTCTCACTAAGTTGCGGAGGGCCTCACTAGGTAGCTGAGGCTGGCCTCGAACCCGGATCCTCCAGTCTCAGCCTCCCAAATGCTGGGATTACAAGCGTGCGTCACCACACCCAGCACCATGAAGCAATCTTGACTTCAAAACTAACTTAAGTGGGGAAAAGATGTTGACTGAACATTGATTATCCCCTTTGCTAATCTAAAATGATTTTGTGGTATGGTTCTGAAGCCAATAGATCTTGTAGTGACTTCCTAACGCCCAGATCATGACTTAGATGATGTGTTTCTGGAGCTAGAAAGTGGTAGATGGCTTCTTGATCCTAGCTTCTAGATTATGGTAGAAGTAGCAGTTCTTCTAGCAAGCCAGTTCTGCAGTATATTCTCGGAGTCATTCCTGGAAGCCATCCCTAGTGCCTGCCCATTGGAGAGCTCTCCAGTGGTCTTGTAAGCTCTAAGTTAATTGACATTTCAGGTATCTATTGCTGTGTAACAAACACCCCCAAAACTTAGTTTCGCTGAGCAGTTCTGTTGATCTCAATTATGCTAGGCTGGAAAGTCATAGATGGTTTTACTCTCATATCTGTTACTTTGTCAGGGATACCTTAAAGGCTGAGTCCTCTCTCTGTGTGTGGATTGTCACAATTTCAGTAATCTAGCTTGAGCTTCTTTATATGATGGCTGCCTTCTAAGAGGTTGAAAATTGGAGGTAGGTCTGGAAGTCACACAACATCACTTCTTTTTCATTCTACGTATTGGCCAAAGACTGTTCCAGATTTAAGGGGGAAAAAAGAAATAAACTTCATCTCTTTATGGGAATTATGGCAGAGTCACATTGTGAAAAATTAGGTGGAGTGGGAAAGATTGTTGTAGTATCAATCTATCACCACTATACTAAATCCCTGGCCTTTATGGGAAAAGGGACCCCTCCTGCTGGGAAAAGGAGAGAGGATATAGGCCTAAAAATAATGTCTACTCTCCAAGAGAGGTATATTCTTCTTGAAATACCTAATTAGATGCCCAATGCTAATACTTAATATAGCAAAATCTAGATCAAAGTCAATATTTCTTTGTCCCTTAATTATAAGTGTGTGCTCCTTCCACACTTAGAGGAGTGGACAGTCATACTCCCCTCAATATTTCAAGGAAGGTTTAGAAGATTAGGTGAAAAGCAAAAGCTTAGCAGCCTGCTCTTGATATAACTTTCCTCTCTGTCCAAATTAATGCTGTTTAGGCTTCTGTAAAAGGAAAATATCCATCATTGTTCATAGCACCACTGGCACAAGACTGAGTTCTTTTTGACAATGAACTTGTATTTCTCAAATATATAAATGTGAAGATAATTTCACTCCTTCCTAGTTTAGGACTATGAATCCAGTGTAGTTGGTGGTTAAACTATACAAATGCATTCTTCTCTTTTGCAGTTCAGTGGTTGCAAGGCTGCCTGAAGCAGCAGGAGCCATGTGCTATAATAATGATTGCACTGATTAGGGGCCAATGACTCCTGACACTTTTCAAAGGCTTCTGCTGCAGAACTGAAATTGGGCTTTGTATCTGATATTAGCTAGAACTGTCATCCCAGGTGATAGTTGGTTTGGGATCTCTAGCAATTACTTGTGTCACATACTTTAATCAACAGCATGCTTACTAATATGACAAGTCTTCACACCCATTATGAAGCATCACTCAGACTGTATCTCTTAGCCCCCCTCTGCTCTCATGAACCTAAGATTCTGACCTGTAGGTGATTAAGTTGCTCTAGTGAATCATCCTCAGTGGGAGGGGGATGACCTTCCAACCAGAGCCACATCTTCACCACAACTAAGTGCTGGTCTGGAGGGATTATGGAGCCCACAGGCCCAGCCAGTGGTGAAGTTGCCTGTCTTGCTCTTCTGCTTGATATCAGCCTTCTGGCTGGCATCTAGCCCACAATGAATTCTCCTATTTAACACATGCTTCCATTTACAAATATTTAGGAGGGGCCTATGTTCACACATTGTCCCCCTTGAAAATTCTTTCCAACAGAGTTTTGGATCTAATCACTATCATGGGCTGATTTTGCCAGCATCTTTGAAACAGTTGGCAGACTATAATAGAACATGGGTAGACTGAAAGTCAAGCTAAAAGGTGACTAAGTCCCACTTGCTGTGTGACCTTGGGCATTTATTTCAAAACAAAGTTGAGCAATGTTTTCTAAGATGCCTTCCAACTCTAGCACTCGATGGATCCATTTTATTTTTGCAGAGATCTTCTTATTCATCTGCCAGAGGTAATTATATTCATTATCCAGGGCTGCCATCACAAAGCACTATAAACTAAGTGACTTAAACAACAGAAATGTATGGTCACAGTTCTGGAGGCTGGAAGTCTGAAATCAGTCAAAGTGTTGTCAGGTTGGTTCTTTCTAAGGGCTTTGAGGAAGAATCTGTTCTAGGTCTCTCTCCTTGGCTTATAGATGGTCATCTTCGTTGTTTTTTGTTTTATTTTGGTTTTGGTGCTGGAGATTGAACTCAGGGGCATTCTACCTCTTAACTACACCCCAGTCCTTTTATTTTTTATTTTTGATGCTAGGGGTTGATGGTAGGGCATTCTCCCTCTGAGCTCCACCCCAGCCCTATTTATTATTTTTTAAACAGGGTCTTGCTAATGGTCTAAGTTGCTGAGACTGGTCTCAAACCTGTGATCCTCCTGTCTCAGCCTTCCAAATACTGAGATATCAGGTATATACCACTATGCCTGGCCTATTTTTTTTTATTTTTAAATCAGGGTCTCTTTAACTTGCTGAGGGTCTTGCTAAGTGCTGGCTGGCATCAAACCTACAGTCCTCCTAATTCAGCCTTCTAAGTACTGGGATTACAGATGTGTGCCACTACACCCAGTGGCCAGCTTCATTTTTACATGATGTCTTTTGTATACATCTACTTCCAAGTTTCCCCTTTTAGTAAGGACACCAGCATATTAGGTTAGGGCCAACTCTAATGACATCATTTTAACTCAATTATCTCTGTAAAGACCCTATACCTAAATAAGGTCACATCCTGAAGTACTGTGTGGGTTAAGACTCTAATACATGAATACAAATAGGGACACAATTCAATCTATAACAAAAATTAAATATGGAATATAGTTAAGGAATAAAGAATAAAGATTAATTGATTTTTAAGGCTGGTGACTGACAGGGGCATGGTAGGCTAGCAAATAAGTATATATTGATTTATGTTGTATACTCTAAGATTTAAACCTATGGTGCCAGTCTTTCTCTCCATATATAGATTTCATGTAAGAGCTCTGAATTCCTTTGTACCTGAAATTCTTAGCTTTGCCATGTATTACAATGTTCTTTCACCTATTTTTATGAGCGTGTGTGTGTGTGTGTGTGTGTGTGTGTGTGTGTGTGTGTGTGTGTTTTACTGGAAATTGAACCTAGGGCCATTCTACACTGAGCTACACCCTCAACCCTTATTATTTTTCTTGTTATGAAACAGGGTCTTGCTAGGTTGCTGAGAGTCTAGCTATGTTGCTGAAGCTGTCGTTGAACCTGAGATCCTCCTGTCTCAACCTCCCTAGCTAAACTGTTTCAAAAAGTAAAAAAGGTCTGGGTTCAATCCCCAGTAGCCACGTGCACGGGCGTGCACACACACACACACACACACACACACACACACACACACACACGAAGGAGGAGGGGGAGGAGGAGGAGGAGGAGGAGGAGGAGGAGATGGAGAAGATGGAGGAGGAGGAGGAAGAGGAGGAGGAGGAGGAGAAAACCATTCTCATTACTGGTCTCTTTTCCAGACCTTCTCTAGCCTAGAAATCCACTAGGTGGAGCAAAGGACCAGGAATGGCTCTTCAAGAATGCTTACAAGCAAATACAGACTAGTATAGCAGCTATTCCTTTTCATCTACAAAACCTAGACAAAGGCAGGGGGAAAATGAATCTCTGAAACTGCTTGAGATCAAATGTTTCCTGCTCATTAAGATGGACAGAAGCCCATGGAATAAAGAAACCCAGATTTGCTGGGCTGGACACAATTATTAAATACACAGGAGGTACACCCATCTTGGACTATTTCCCCCCGGCTTGGCTCTCATTCCATATTTCCTTTCTGCTTTCATTGGTGGCAGATGGAATTTGGGGCAGATATCTTACCAAGTTCCTGTACTTAAAAGATCCAATGCTTAGATCTTACATCTTCTTTTTCCTGCCTGCTCTAGTCATTCCAAAGTTCTGGTATCAACCTGGTTTCTATTTAAATACGTTCTCTTTGATTCCAGGCCATTGGATTCTAACACTTCCTTCCTTGGATTGCAATCTTTCTTTCTTTCTGCACTTATGGGTTGGTTAGCTGAAGGGGGGCCAAGAATTTGGCTAATTCATGTTTAAGGACTTTTAAGGTATAAAGAGAGACGTTCCTTATTTCCCTGTCAGTTCTTCATCTGGTGGGCAATGTTCTCCGTCTGCCTTTGCATTCAAACTGCAGGTGTTAACTGTCTCATGTCTGTAAAAATCTGCTACCAATGAAAGACCAAGTTTGTTTATTATAATCATCCTCCCATAAAACACAAGAGGGAAATGTGACGGCAGAGGTGAGTTCTGTATCCAACATTATTCTATTTCTTAGGGCTGTGACTCTGGCGGATAATATATTGAAGTATTAATTTATTTGTCTTTTTTCTATATTTTCTCTCCCCCTTTGATATGAGCAAGTTAGGCCCTTAATAATTTCTCATGGTTAGAGTTTTGTTTTGTTTTGTTTTGGCAGAATAATCATACTGTCTTTAGATAAAACCTGACCCCATTGAAAAGAGTATTATCTGTGGTTTTGAAGGCAGAAGGGACAGAAAAGGAGAAAATTTCCCAAGAAAGTAAAGAAGTTCGTCATCTGGGGAGGGAGTGAGTAGGACTACATGCTGTAGCAGGAGTGTTGGACTGGACCAGTGGGCATTTCTGTGGCAATCAGTGTGGCCTGCCAACTAGAAGAATGTCTGCTGGGCTCAGCATTAGGTAAGATCATAATCCTTGAAGGGGGAAGCCCCAATAATGGCAATTTACATTTTCTGCCAATCAAGCCAAGTGAATCCTTAGAGTCAGATTTAAGTTTGGTTGAAAGAATATAAAGATCTGAGGTATAACTTGCACATCTCAGTTTTTTTCTAACTTTTGTAGTGGATACACTATAATTAAGCGTTCATTGTGGAAGTTTGAGACTATATAGAGGCAGTGTAGAATGATGGCTATGAGTATGGTCTCTCTGGAACCAGGCCATCTGGGTTCAAATTTCGGCCAGTGAGTTGGTGTGAATCCTTGGACAAGTTACTCAGCCTCTCTCTACCACAATTTTCATCCTTCGTGAAATGGGAATGATAGAACAAACTTTACAAGGTTGTGATGGAATCTAATCAAATAATATATGCAAAGAGTTTAGGTAATCAGTATCTGACATACAGCAAAATCCAATGAATGTAAACCATTACTTTTATAAGTTTTTGCATTTGCATTGTGACAGGTGAAATTTTAATTTTTAAAATACATATTACAAATAAGTAACTCAGCCAGGCTTGGTGGCGCACGCTTGTAATACCAGCATTCGGGAGGCTGAGACCGGAGGATCCCGGTTCGCGACCAGCCTCAGCTACCTAGTGAGGCACTCCACAACTTAGTGAGACCTGGTTTCAAAATAAAGAATAAAAAATAGGGCTGGGGGTATAGCTCAGAGGTAGAATGCCCCTGAGTTCAACCCCCAGTACCGCAAAAACAAAAACAAAAACAAAAACAAAAAAACAAATAAGTAGCTCAAAAATTTTTAAAAGATATACAAATGAAATGTAAGAGCATACAATGAAAAACAGTTTCCTAGTTTACCTCCCCAGAAGCAACTTGCATCACTAATTTCTGTACACTAAACATGAAATGAATATCTATATATGTCTTAACACCTTTCCCACTTCACAATATATCATGGAAATCATTCTTTAATAGTGTCTCCATTAATTATATGGATATACTTTAGCTTAAGAACTTACTATATGGATATGCTCTAGCTTATTAACTTATTTCACCAGTTTTCTTCATGGACATCTAAGTTTCTCTCTTTTTCTTTTTCTCTCTTAAAAACAATACAGCAATGCAAATCTTTATGCATACATCTTTGAGCACACGTCTGGAATATATGTGGAATAAATTCCTAGTCGTATGGAATTATTGATTCTAAGCCTTTATGCACTATAAAATGTGATAGATACTGTCCAGCATATAACATTCCCACCACCTTTACAGAAGAGTACCAACAGAGGAGGTTATTTGCTTTATTTTTTGACAATCTGCTAATTACCCTCTTATAATTTTTTATTTGCATTTCTCATAAGGATGACATCCAGCATTTTTTATATTTAAAAAATTCCATTTCTGTTTCCTTTTGGAGAAATAGTCTACAATAGAATGGACTGTTCAGACATGAAAATAATAAGCTTGCCATTTATATGGAGATCATTTTAGTCTCATCACCGGGAAAAGATATTTCTGCCATCACAAGCTGCCTGGCAGTTCCATTATGTGATGTACTCTGAGTTCTTTGTGGTTGTCCCTCAATTCCACGGCTAACAGGGATCACTGTTTTCTTTGGTGTATTCAGTAGTGGAAGGTGCCCAGGGAACAAAGGATGAAAGTGATAAGATGCTTCCTTGGACACATTAGTAGAGGCTGTCACTTGCTCAGAGAATTTGGAGAATCCAAGAGAAGAACTTTTGAATACATCTTTCCCATCCGAGGCACCCCAGATTGCTTTCAGAGGCAAAACAAGCAGGAAAGTCAATTTTTACAAAATGTCTGAATAATTTAAAGGTGATTATCTTGTGCCATTATGCTCTCTACAGTTTTTCTGTGCAAGTGAAAAATAAGTGAAATGACAATGGATCAGTCAGATGCTACCCATATCAAAAGAATCTCAGGGAAACCAGAAGCTCCGTATGCCAGGCTGTTCTCTAGAAAGGAAGAAGCTCTAGAAAACTGCACAGTCGGAGCTAACAATGAGCCAAGGAAGAGCGGGGAATAATGATCTGAAGGAGCTGTTCTGTCTGACACACAAGATTTCTTTTCCAGGAAGGAAATATTACTAACAAGGAAGCCAAATCCAAATTTAGGGATTCAATTAATCTTCCATTTGAACATTACTATCAGGATAAGCAGAGTCTACTTTAACGACGATCTCTCTGCACCCTAAGCATTGGCATACCTGTGTGTGTAATTTACTTAGAAAGTGAATTGTTATCCCAACCATAAGATAGGCAGAATCTGATATTTTGGGGATCATACAACCTAGCATTTTACAGACACAGGAGCTAAACTGAGTCAAGTGGCTTCTTCAAGGCTATACCATTGTTTGGGAACAGTTTCCTCACTGTATAGGGTTCTTTCCATTGGTAAAAACCAGTTGTCTTAGTACATTTCAGTTGCTATGACAGAATATCCAAGACTGAGTAATTTATAAAGGAAAGGGGTTTAACTCATGTTTCTGGATACAGAGAAGTGCAGGATCAAATGGCTACACCTGACAAGAGCCTTATGCTGTGTAATAACAGTAGGTGGCATCATATGGCAGGAGCACCTGTGAGGGTGTCAAGCCAGCAGTTAGAAGAGGAGGCAAAAGTAATAACAACCCATTCTTGGAAAAACGAATCCACTCCCCAAAGAATTAGTCTCATGAGAAAGACATTAATCCCTCTTGAAGGCCCTGTTTCCCAACACTTCTACGTTGGCAACCAAATTTCAACATGAGTTTTGGTGAGAACAAACCACATCCAAACCATAACCCCAGCTATATGGCTGCTGCAAGTTTTCCTATTCAAATAGGATTTGCATATAAATCTGAATTAGTCTGCTTGGGCCGCTATAACAAAATATCATGGACTGGGCAGCTTAAATAATGGACATTTCTTTCTCACAGTTATGGAGATTGGGAGGTCCAAGAGTAAGGTGCAACAGCTTTGGTTCCTGGTGAGGGCTCTTTTCGTATCTCGAAGACAGTTGTCCTCACATGATGAAGATAGCGCCCTGGGGTCTCTCCCTCCTCTGAAAAGGGCACATCCCATCATGAAGACCTGGCTTCATCTAAATGTAATTAGCTCCCACAGGAGCCATCTTCATATACCATCAGATTGACAGGTAGGGCTTACACACACACACACACACACACACACACACACACACACACACTTTGTTAACTGCCTCCCACCAGGAAGTAGACTCCACAAGAGCAGAGTCTTGATCTGTTTTGCTGACTTTAATATTCTCATTATCCAAAGCAGTAGTGTACATTGAAGTACAACTATATTCAATCTGTTGTATGAATGGACTTACTGAATGTTTATTATGTGCCAAGCACTCTTCTAAGCCCTCTATGTTAACTCATAGAATCCTGTCAAAAGCCTTATAAGGTATGTGCTACAATTCCTTATTTATTTATTTGTTTGTTTATTTATTCATTTTTCTAGGAATTCAAGCCAAGGGCATTCTACCTCCAAGCTACATCCCCAGCCCTTTTCATTTCTGTATTTTGAAACAGGGTCTTGCTAAGTTGCTGAGGGTATCAGTAAGTTGCTAAGGCTGTTCTGAAACTTGGGATCCTCCTGCCTTAGCCTTCCATGTACTTGGATTACGGGCATGCACTACCACTCCCAGCTACAATCCTCTTAATTTTCATGTGAGGAAAATGCACAGAGAAGTTAAGGAATTGCCCTGGTTTCACAAGAGGCAGAACCAAGTTTTGAAATAAGGTGACCTGGCTCCTTGGCCCATTTTCTCACCCATTACACTATGCATAGAGTATATTTTCCCCCCAAAACCTACTAGGAAGTGCCTATGGGGTTAAGAATTTACTTGAATTTTAATGTACAGTGTTGGCTAGTGCGTTGACTTTTTCTGCTAACAGTCTATAGTTTCTAGAAATGTTTCTAATTTTAAAACCTTAAATTCTCCAATATAAAAAGCCTGTTCTGAGCTGGTCATGATGGCACACACCTGTAATCCCAGTAGTTGGGAGGCTGAGACAAGAGAATTGCGGGTTAGAGGCCAACCTCCGCAATTTAGCAAGGCCCTCACTAACTTCATGAGATCTTGTTTCAAAATACAAAATAAAAAGGGATAGCGGTGTAGTTCAGAGGTAGAACACCCCTGCGTTAAATCCCCAGCACCAAATGAAACCAAACAAAAAATCTGTTTTGGTGGGGGCTGTTTCTATCTGGCTGTTGTTGGCCAGGCCTGGACTGTAGGTGTTCCTCGCTCTAGTCTTGTTTCTGGTAGGTAGAGCAAGGGGTCCCTCCTGCTCAGATTCTTCCCCATACAATGTTGCAATTGACTTAACTTTTCATTTTCAGGAGGACTTCCCAGTGTTGTAAAAAGTTATACTATGTAAGGCTACGATGCAAAGTAGACTTGGGATGGGAGTGGGGGTGGAGGAGGAAGCCTTGAGAGTTCTACCATTAACAAAACGTGACACAGCTGGGTTTTGAGATAAAATGCCATCTTGCTGGTAAGGACTATATTCTTAAAAAAAAAAATGACAAATTTTACCTTCACTCTGAGATGGCATTTTCATATTTTGTATTGAATAATTCTCACTTAATCTTTTTTCTTTACTCTTATTGGTGCACTGTAATGGAAAAGAAACTGAAGTCCTGTAATCCTAGTACTTGGGAGGCTGAAACAGGAGAACCCTTGAGGACAGCCTCATTGAGCAATGTCGCAAGATTCTCAGAAACCTAGAGAGACCCTCTTTCAAAACAAAACAAAACAGAAAGGGCTAGGGGTTTAGCTTGAAGGTAGAATGCCCCTGGGTTGAATCCCCACGATCACACACACGCACACACACACAATTACAAACCATAAAGGATCATAGCTAATAAGGAGAGGTACTGGGTTTTGAAACTAGGTCTGTGTGATTTTTTTTTTATAGCTTTATTGAAATAATTGACATGCTATAAAATTCAACCATTTAAAATTGCACATAAATGTAACACGATGGGTTTTAGTATGTTTACAGAGTTGTGCAACCATCATCATAGTCTAATTTTAGAACATTTTCATCATCCCCCAGAGAAACCATATACTCATTAGCATTTACTCTCCAATCACCACCTTCCAGCCCTAGACAACCACTAATCTACTTTCTGCCTCTAGGTTTGCCTATTTGGGACATTTCCTCTAATGGTATCATGCATTCTGTGGTCTCCTGTGACTGCTTTCTTTGACTTAACATGATGTTTTTGAGGTTCATCTATGTTGTGACATGTACGAATAAGTCCGCTTTTAAAAATCCCCTTCTTCATACATATTTTTTTTCTGAATTTGTGTTGACCTCTCTAGTGAGCCCCACTTTGACCAGATCCTGTTTCTTGGTGAGCCAGCCTCAGGACAGGGGCATACAGATAAACCCTGGGCCTCTTTCCTGACTACTCTCCATAGAAATCCCAGAATTCCTTGGAAGGACAAAGCTCTGCAGATGGCAGATTGGGAAAGACATCAAGATCTGCAGTAGCTGGGGCTGATGGCCGGGTTCCTCCCTCTGTTTTATCTTTGTTCTTGTGTTAAGATTTTCAAATGAAGGGTTTTTACTCAAAAGCTGCTATCTCCTCCAAGAACCATTTGAAGCCTTATAGGATCATCCACAGAAGCTCCTGCAATCAAAAACCGTGATTCTTCTGCCACCTGCTGGACATAGTGGAATAAGGCAGAGGATCCAGTTCTAAGATTTTTTTTTTCTGATGCTATGCTTATATATTTAAGTCCCTCTCCTCCTCCTCCTC
>PVLC010001010.1:98468-163567 GCA_004027655.1 Graphiurus murinus | reverse complement strand
AAAAAAAAAAAAAAAAAAAAAAAAAAAAAAAAAAAAAAAAAAAAAAAAAAAAAAAAAAAAAGAGGGCTTTTACATAAAAACTGTAGTTTTGGTTTCTCCTCAAAACTAGAGGCTCTTGTAGCAGGGGACTGTCTCCCTCTGTTGGGCCTGGGTAGGGTCTTGATGGAGCAGGAACTCTACAGTCTTCACCATGCCCCTGCCCTGATGTCCTTGAGACCTAAGGCTTAAGCTCACACCAAAAGCTCACTGACATTCCACTACCTGCCTGGAAGTTCCCTTCATCTTCAGCCTAGTGTAAAAGCCCTTGCATTTCTTTCTTAAGGAATTTCCTTGCCACTCTGTCCCATGTGGATATTATTTCCTTGATCCCATAGGAAGGTGGGACCATTAAGAAGCACACAGTCAACTAAGAAACTGAGACAGGAATGGAAGTTCCCAGAAGCCCTCATCTCCATGATGAATGAGTGGCTCGAATGACCTTGAGGTGAGACTGATGTCCCTAAGCAACAAAGGCAGAGCTGTAACTCTGGTGTCCTGCCTTCTCTCAGGGAACATGTGGGTAGACAGGTCTTCCTTTCTAGCTAGACAATAATTTCATCTATTTAGATGACTACCTAAAACCTCCCATTTCATCTATTTCATATTAAACAATGTAAGTTCCTGAAGCATGTTAGGAAATATTCAGAATTTCTACAAGAAAAATTTTAATAATTTTGTGACTTTGACTTGAAATTTAAGATTTTGGATCAAAGCTGCAGATTTTTAACTTCAATTTTTAACTTCAGGAAGTGTCTATAAAGTCATTTTTAATTACTGTTCTTGGGGGCATACAAATTTAAAAAAAATAATACACTAGATACATTTTTTTTAAGTGCTAGAGAACATATAATGAGTCATGTTATAGCAACTGACAACAATGCAAATTGTGTCAAACCAAACAGAAGGTACAACTTCTTTCATGAGTCTTCTTTAGGTTGGCTGTAGACAAAACTCTACAATTTTGCAATTCACATCTCAGTTGGCAAGTGATCTCTACTTAAATATTTATTTCTGGGAAATAACTCAAATAACTTAATTAAAACCATAAAATTAACTCAATTGATGCAAAATAGAAAAAATAAAATCAGGATCCCTGCTTCAGCACTTCTTCTATGTGTCCAAAGATGCTGGGGTCTTCGATTGTAGGAGTTATCTGAAAAGAAATTTATTGTCAGAGACTCTTCCTTCAGTCTCAGTCTCTCTCTCTCTCTCTCTCTCTCTCTCTCTCTCTCTCTCTCTCTCTCTCTCTCTCTCCCTCCCTCCCTCCTCTCTTTTGATACTAGAGGTTGAATCCAGAGAGGCATTCTACATCTAAGCTATAACCCCAGCCCTATTTTTAATTTTTTTTTTTTAATTTTGAAACAGATTCTTGCTAAATTGCTGAGGAACCTCCCTAAGTTGTTAAGGCTAGACTCAAGTACTGGGATTACAGGCATGCACCTGATTCTACTCTATTTATAATAAACAATTATATGCGATGTTGTATTTCCCATTATCTTATAATGTTCCTATAAAAATGCAAAGAATAGGGAACTTTGAACCCAATATTTAAAAATTCACCTATAGCCTTCCAGAATAATAAATGATTTGAATAGCAGAACTATTGGTCTGAGAGGGTACTTTCTCTAGAGTTTCTCTTAAGAGCTTTTCTATATATTTCTGCAAAGAGGTTTCTCATTTTTGATTTTGACACTCATTTATGTAAATAACATTTATTGTCGCAAAAATTTTTAGTAGATCTTACTGAAAAAATATATATTCATGGACAAATAATGTACATACAACCTAAAAAAAAAATGTGTGGTTGAGTCAATCCAAAGTTTCCTAAAATAATTTCACTCAAAAGAGAACTAATTTTCACATATATCAATTAGAACATTTTAAACATTTACTGCCAGTCTCAAATACTTTACTTTCTCATTCACTAATAGCCATTAATGACTGTAATGAAGAAAAATATACTTTTCATTCAACAAGAATGAGTTTCCACAAGTATGTTTAAATTTAACTGACACAGTTACTAATAGTAAAAATATTTTCACACCCTGTTTCATATAATCAATGCAAATTCTTTTAACTAATCTGCCTTTCTCTTCCAAACCCTCATTTCTACGAGTCACCAATACAGTTTTCCTCTTAATATTAAAATATCATCCTAGTATGTGTTTGCTAGGGATACAATTCATGCTTGAGAACCACTTTTAAAGAGTTTTGCTGACAACAAATAAAGGGTGAGAACGTTGCAGAAACCAGCATTAAATACCCTGTATCACTTACTTTATATGGTTTGCCATTGACCAGGGCAGAGAGAGTGGACCGTGGAATTTTGCCAGATCTGGTTTTGGGTAACTGCTTGACAAACACTGCATTTCGAAAAGCAGCCACAGGGCCAATACTCTGTCTAACATGTTTCACAATTTCTTCCAAAACTTGTTCCTCGGTTGCATTTATATCTAGGGAGAAAGTTGAAATGGTAAGCACTGAATTGATCCAAATTAACCACGTGGGCCCAAACAATCAGAGAGCACAAAGACGTCTCACCTTTTTTCAACACACAGAGTGCTAAGGGGACATGACCTTTCAAAGGATCTTCTTTGCCAACGACAGCACAGTCTGCCACAGTACCATGGGAAAGGACTGACTGTAGGAAGAAAAGGTATTATTTAGAGAACTCCCCAATCCATAGCTACTCGCCTGTAAATGTACTGCTAACTCACATTATTGCTATTGAGGTGAATGGTTAGGATTCCCACAGTAATTACTCAAGGCTGATAGCAATTAAGATAAGTTTCTTAACTTACCTGGAAAGTAAGGGAATTATTTATTAGTCTTAATTATTTATTAATGAAATCAGAGAAAATGTGCAGCAGATGCCACATGTAAACAAAGTGCAAAAGGCCTCCTCAAATAGGCAGCCTTATGGTGATTTGCTGGTAGTGCTGACTACCATAGCACCTTTGAGAGGAATACAGGGCTGCTCCAGGGCCGAACAATGAATTTAGTAAACAGAACATTCCATTCCTAGTAGCCACCCACCAAGAAAGGATTTCCCAAGGCTTGAGGGAATAAGCTGGACACAGAGAGAAGCTCCAACATCAGATAACCACCACTGACAAGGAACTATTTTCACATTGCTCACCCTAAGCTCTCAAGGCCTCACACAGCAAAGCAGCTATCTACCTATAACAAGGGGAACCCACAGATTTGAATAACCAGATGAACTATAGATGCTTAGAGTTTAAAGAAATCTGCTACGATAGGGTATTTAAAAATGCATGTTCAAAAAATCCTCTTCTGAGAGATTAATATATATTTCAGTGATTCCATTATGTAATGGCTAGAGGAAACAGCAAGCTAAGTTGATTCCAACAGTTCATTTGGTAGTTCTTATTCTTTCATTCAACAAATATGCCCCCTGTGCTGCAATCCTACTGCACTAGGCTCACAGGAGAACAAAAATAGGCATACTATCATTTCATTTATTTACACTCTAGTAGGGAGACATATTAATAGACAGTCATGAATGTTTAACTTTCATGAAGGCCTAAATATAAAAGTGGTAAGGGATCAGAGGAAAGAACCTAGGTTATTATATGCAAGATGTAGCAAAGCAGCTAATTTCATGGAAGGATATGGGGCATCAGAGAAGTCTTCCCTTAGGAAATAACAATGAGCAGATCTGAAGAATGAGTAGATATTAAGCAAGGAGGAGGGGGAGTTGGGTGAAGGATCACTAAAAGAACTGCATGTGTGTCATTCAAACCTGAAAAAGACCAGTGAGGCTGGAAATCAGAGAGTGAAGATGATACGAAAGGAGATAGATCTACAGAGGTAACTGAGTGTGGTGCTAGGGACCTAGTCCAAGCAATACTTTAGCAACAGTTCGAGGGCAATAAGGAATTTTCAGGAGCTAAGGAAGAGATGCAAGATCAAAGTGAACTTTATAAATAGACTTTAAGTCACAGCAAATTGAGCAGAAAGCAGGGAATTCCCATACACATACACACATGCATACACATAGCACAGCCTTCCCTACTAATCTGCACCAACATGGTACATTTGTTATAATTGGTCAGCTAATATTGGTACATCATCACCTGGGTCTATACTATGGCTCGCTCACATCTGTTGTACAAACATGTGAGACATGCTTCCACCATAATAGTATCACACAGAGTAGTTTCAGCGCTCAAAACTCCCCTGTGCTCTGCCCATTCATCCCTCCCTGTCTGCTAGCTGCTGGCAACAATGATTATTCTACTATCTTCTAAGTCCCTTTTCATAATGCCATTTAGTTAAAAACTGTACACTATGTAGACTTTTCAGATTGGCTTTATCACTTTAGAGTGCATTTTGGAAAATACACTAGGTTCCTAGGTTCAATATATAGTACAAAAAAAAAAGCCACATTCATGAATTTCTTCCATATTAAATATTTGAAATATCCATGATGAGCTGGCATTTAAATACCTACCAAAGCAATATCCCTTAAAACATATATTAAAGTGAGGATATTCATTTCAATTCTAATAGGCCTAGTGAATACCTATCATTGTTTTTCTGAGATATGCAATTTTTGTATAGATTTTAATAGATTTGAAATTACCCAAGGCTTCATGGAGATAAATTACACAGGTTTTGTCAATTATGTTTTTTAAAATTTATTTGTGTATTTATGTATTTATTTATTTTTGCGGTACTGGGGACTGAACCCAGGGGTATTCTACCTCCAAGCTACACCTCCAGTCCTATTTTTTATTCTTTGTTTTGAAACAGGGTCTCACTAGTTGCAGAGGGCCTCACTAAGTAGCTGGGTTCACCAAGAACCCAGATCCTCCAGCCTCTGCCTCCCAAGTACTGGGATTAGAAGCATGTGGAACCACGCCCTGTTGTCAATTATGTTTTTAAAAATTTTGAGTTTAGAAAAATTAGTTTAAATCAAGCATCTCCATAAGATACAAGGAGTCACTCTGAGGTAGGAGGATGAGTTTTTGTTTTTTTTTTTTCTCTCTGACAGTGGAGTGGTTTAGGAAATTGTCAGAGATATGCCACAACTTCATCAATATTCATATAGGCACTGAGGAAATATTCAGCAATTTTGCAACTATTTAAATCTAGTAGTCATTTATTGTTGGGTGGAAATGAAATTGCAAAGGATCTTTGTTGATACATTGTCACTTTATGGAAATGTATTCAATCTTGAAGAAACCATTCCCAAAATAGCAAACACTACAGTTAACTTGGAAAACAAATAATGACACTTCAAAGAGACACATTGTATGTGAACATTGTCCTAGGCTTTCTATGAAGTATTTTAACCCCAGATTTCTCATTTCCGAAGGTTAATTAGTGGGATTACTTAATAAACTGAAGTTGCAAGTAAAATAATGAAATCAAGGAGCCTAACTCATTTTCTGTGGATATCTTTGCCATAAAAAGTCCTCTCTATAGCAGGGAAAGGGAACTGAACAGGAAGGATTGCATTGGCTCCTGCTAATTTTGGTTCACAATTCTCTAGCAAACAGATTTCAGACCTAATTTTCTTAAGAACTCCTTGAACTTCCACCCAAGTTTCCCAGGTGTCTAGCTGGTTGCTAGGATTTCAGAGATTAATCAGCTGTTAAAATAGATCTTATTACTCAAGAGTCACAGAATGCCCTCACTTGTAGCGGGATCCTAAATAATAATGTCCTTTTAAATTTACAAAAGCTGTTCTAGGGCTCCATTTTCTTATGATAAGAACAGAAGAGAACAGTTTCCTGAAATATTTTTGGTGTAGTAATAGAATATCTGCTTGATCCAGTTTTATGTAAGGTAATATGCTCATAGGATTTTTACGTGGGGAAACTAGAAAAGCATAGTTTTTTCCTCCTATATAAAACAACATTTAATTTTCTTCTATAAATGAAACTTTCAAAGGATTAAGATCCTGATGCCTTATTTCAAAAAGTTAAAATGGAATCTGGCATTCACCACTGAGAACTTTGGAAATTAAGTACTGAGATTCAGACACTTTAATAAGGGCTGGTTATATCACCAGAATAAATATATCAGGCACATATTAAATATCAATTTGCTAAGCAATTTTGGAAGGAGCTGAGAACAAGCCAGGAAAGAATGTCAAATATAGAAAAGACAAAGCTTATATGAATTGAGATCATTGATTTTCTTATGTTCAATAAAGAATTAATCATCTCATTCATGTAAAAAACTGTTAATTTAGAGTTAAGGCCTGAAAATATATCCTACTATGTATTGTAAATACTCCAAGACTCAGGGACAAAATTTCTGTTAGATGCCAATAATTCCCATACATTTGCTTAATATTTCCACTTTAACTTGCTGTCTTCTGCCTGTCTTAACATGCAATGGGAAGGATATCAGAAACATATAAATGTACAACATACTGGAATAGGTTGACACTTCTCTTTTCATTATAAAACAAAAAGAAAAAAAACTAAGGGTCTTCACTGATAATAAGAACTATGCATATATAATCTTCCTATTATGATTAGCTGACTTTGCCAAAAATGTGGACAAATATGGCAGGTGATCTTCTAGAAGCAAGAAATTAAAAATTCACGCAACCAGAACAACCTTTGGCCAACACACCAAAATACATGGAGCATAAGTTTCAATTTCAGTTTATCACAAAATATAGAGTCATTAAAAAGAAAAGCCAACATGACATGAATATTAAGCTCTTTGTTTGTCCCAAAGATAGGTAAAATCTTTAGAGAAGGGGACTGTTATTTAGAGAAAGAACTTTTGAGTCCACATACTCTGATCCCACTAAATTGCTAATCATGCTACTTTAAACTTTTTCTCCCATTAAATTATGGTTTGCTCCATTCCCCTTTAAAAACTATCTGCAGTTTAATTCTGGGAAAGATGGAGTAATTAGTTCCACCTTATCTCTTTCACTAATTACACTGAACAATGCTGGGCTAAAATATATATCAGAAGACTCTATCAAACTATCAGACTTTGAGAGAAAATCTGAAATTGAGCTTCCAGTTTCTGGTTTGTCTGAGAGTTTGGGTGGTTTCTACTGTTGCTTATTTTTTTATTTATTTTGCCTTCAATATATTCTGGCCTGGGGGCTGATGCAACCTCAAATGGAGAACTGTAGATTAAGAAAAAGCCCCAAGAAAATCCTTCTGTGTCTGGCCAAGGACCCAGGAGAAGGAGCAGGGAAGCTGTGAAATAGACTATCCTTCCCACTTCACCTAAAAGCCAGCAAGGAAGCAGAACCCCCCCTGCTCCCCACAGAACTATTGACTCTCCACACCCTATACCACCTGACTGTCAACAAATAAGCCACTTCCCTTCTTCCTCCTCTTTGACTATGCAGCACATCCTCTGGGATGGACCTTGTATGGTACACATTTTTTTAAAGGGCTCCATTACAGCTGAAGAGGAACTTAACTTCCAATGCACACTGGGTGTGGCTCACCAGGCTCCAGCATGATGTGCAGTGTGCAAGCTTAACTCTTGTAGCACACATAGGTGTGGCACAGCACACCCAGGGTATCAGGCACAAGGCACCAGGCACAAGGTGCAACACCCAAGACCTAATAAGCAATGCCCAGGTACAAGGCCTGCTGACCAGGAGCACCTTGACAACTACATTGAGTCCCTAGCAACCTGAGGACTATAATTGTCAGCACCTGAGACAGAAAACTTGCAGGTCTTCTGCCAAGGAGCCTTACCACCTTGCCATTCTGACACCAATAATGAAGCTGAATGCAGGCCCAGTCAGCTGTGCTGGTAGACATTGGGCAAGTCCTCACCTTGGTTCTGGTTGAGCACTGGTTAAGGGCAGTCCTGAAGACCTCGACCAGACTCACAACTGACTAGGACCTGAGACCCCTACACAGCCAGCTGAGCTCTGTGGTAAATGGACTGTCCACCCCCCCCCCCCCCAAAATATGGTAACTTGGCGTGAAATACTATAATTGTGTGGGATGTTAACGAATAAATAACCTGTCTTGGTCATGATTACAATAAACATTCTTGAAATGACTGAGACTGTGTTTTGTTTGTTTTCCATGATCTAAGTCGTCTCAGAGCAGACCTCAGGGCACTTTGCCAGCCTACACCAAGAGTGCCCAGGAAGATTCAGCACTGCTTGCCTTCCCTATTAGCAGACAAATAGTCTCTGAAAGTGGGTCCCTGCTGGCTGGCCCTGTCCTACACCAGGACTTGCCAGCAAAGACACAGAACCATGTCCTCCCCCAAGTTGCTGTGCCCAGAGACATTGCAGGGATGAATTCTGGGAACAGTGTGCGAAAGCAAAGCCCTGATTACAACCCTGAAGGCCAATAGGGAAAGTCCTAGGAATCTAATCATGGAGGGAGGCTTGCAGTTTGAGTCCTACACGTAAGAAGCTTAGAAGTCATAGCTCTATTCCAATAACAAACAAGAAGGAAAAACTAAGCCAGGCATGGTAGCACATGCTTATAATCCCAGGACTTGGGAAGCTGAGGATCACAGGAGGATCACAGATTTGTGGTCAAGCTCAGCAACTTCATGAGACTCTGCAATTCAGTGAGATCCTGTTTTAAAATAAAAGATAAAATTGAGCTGGAGGTGTAGCTCAAAGATAGAATGTCCCTGGGTTCCTTTCACAGTACTACCAAAAAAAAAAAAAAAAAAAAAAAAACTAAAAAAAAATCAGCAATATTTTCAGATGTTAGAGAGCAAAATTACAACTGCTGCTTCCCAAACTGGAAAAATAAAACAATACAGAGAATCTAACTTCTTAGAGCAAAAACCTTCTCAGGAAAAAGTGGCAGGGTAGGAAAACCAGAACTATAATTGTCAAATGTGGAAGGGTCAGTGTGGATAGGTCTGAGAGTTAAAACCTTCAACCACTCCCCTCCCCAAGACTTTGGAGTTGCATATTCAAGAGCCCAAGTGAATAACAAAGAGAAATCTCTTCATATTGTAGGTAGGAGGTGGAGAAAAAGAGCCATCTTGAAATAATCTAGAACATTCTAGTCTTCTTAACACGGTTGGTCTACACTCCAAAGAATCTATTTGTGAGAGCCTACTGTAGTTTGAGTCTTAAATGTCCCCCCAAATCCCATGTGTTAAAGACCTGGCCCCCAGCCTGTAACGCTACTGGAAGGTTTAAAGCCTTGGGGGGGCAGGTAGAGTCTAGTGAAAGGTCTTAGGTCACTAGGAGTGTGCCTTCTAAGGGGATTGTGGGACAGACAACAATCACTTCCTCTTCTCATTCTTTGCTTTCTGGCTGCATGTGTTGAGTAACCTCCTTCTTCTCACTCTCCCCACCATGATGTGCTTTACAATAGGTCCAAAGAAACAGGGTCAATTGATCATGGACTGTAACCTCTGAAAACGTGAACCAAAACAAACCTTTCCTCTTTTTAAGTTCATCATCTAAGGTATTTTGTTATACTAACTAAAAGCTACCTAACAAAGGGATTTAATGGACAAAGTACAAAACCTTCAAGAATGTGTATCCTCCTGCCCCCCACATTCCTAAATAAACCTCTGTGTTTGTTTTTGAAAAAAAAAAATTATATTCTCAATTTTTCTCTTAGATAACAGTTTATTTAAAATAACAATAGCAAAACTAGTGGGAGCTATAGAAGTATGCATATATACATACGCCTACTTATATGTAAGTAAAATGAATGACAAGATAAATACAAGGCATGGGAAAGAAGAATTGAGGTATTTTGCTATTGTGAGGCATTTTGTAGTGGGCTTGGGTTAGTTGTAAATGTATATTACAAACTCTAGGGCAACAACTAAAAAATTTTAAAAAAAACTAATTGATATGCTAAGAGATGATAAAATAGAATAATATCAAATGTGCAATTAAAACCACATAACATAGAAAAATGAAGACAAAAATAGGAAAAAAAAACAAGGACAACAAATAGAAAACAGTAACAACCATGGTAGATATTAACCTAATTAACATTAGTAGTCATTTATTGTCAGTGGCCCAAGAATGCCAATTAAAAGATAAAGGATGTCAGAATGGGTTGAGACATAAGACTCAACTATATATTGTCTATGAAAATTTCATTTTAAATATTAAAATACACACAGATTAAAAGAAAAAGGATGGGGAAATGTATACTATACTAACATTAATCAAAAGAAAGCAGGAGTAAACTGTATTAATTTCAAACATAGCAAACTCATCTAAGAAAAATTCCCCTTGGCCTTATTAGATCCCAAGGGGTAAGACCTGCAGTAAGAAGGAAATGACACTTACTATGAAGAAACCTATCTTTAGGAGCTAGGAGTGTATCACCTAGGAGTATATCTCTGTGGTAGCACACTTGTCTAGCATGTAGGAGACCTGGATTCAAATCCCAGAAAAACACACATGCTAACAAATACACACACACACACACTAAAAATAAAAGAAGAAAAAAACTAACTTTGTCTTTTATCCAGAACACCTAATTTTCATATTCAGAATAAAATTAAAAAAAGAATATCAAACTACATCAATAACCTTATAAGTATGGATATGCACTCATGGAATATATAGAGACATAAAAGTTCTCAGCAAAGAAATAGAAGCTACAAGAAAAAAAAATAGCCCAAATAGCTTAAAAGAAGGGATAAAGAAGGAAATGTTATGAAAAGAGAGTCAATCAGAAAACTAATAATAAACTGGTAGACATAAGCATAAATAGGTTGAAAAAACTCGAGATATAGTTGTGTGCCACTCTTAGGCCATGTCATACTGGAAGTTTTAGCTAGCTCAAAGAGAGAACAGAAAATAATTCAAAGGCATTCATGTTAAAAAGAAAGTAATAAAATAATAAAACTATCTCTATCCATAGACAACATGATTATTTACACAGAAAATGTCAAGAAACCTAAAACTAAACCAAAATCAAATAACCTACCTGGAATTAGCAAGTAAAATTATCAAGATAAGATCTTGAACATCAGAATACAAAAGTCCAAATTATTTCTATTCATTAACAATGAATAAATAGCAACCAACTAAAAAATACTAATTATAATAGCTAGAAATTAAATATTTATGTATAAATATAATAAAATGTATTCAGAATCTATATTATAAAAACTATAAAATGTTGATAAAATGTATAAAAGAAGACCTATGGAAATAAAGAGGCCTACAGTGTTCACGGATTAGAAGATTTATTATAGACATTAATTTATAATACAATTGCAATCAAAATTCATGCATGCATTCATCATAACTATAATAAAGCTCATGCTAAAATATATTTGTAAAAGTAAAAGTTCTAGAGCAGCCAAAAAATATTGGAGCAGAAAAATAAATGTAGAGGTCTCAGTATTCAACTTAAGATATACTGTAGAAGCCAGGCATGGTGAAAAACACCTGTAATCCCAATACTTGGGAAGCTGAGACAAGAGGATCACAGGTTGGAGGCCAACCTCAGTAACTTAGGGAGACCCTCATCAACTTAGCGAGACCCTGTTCTAAAATTTTGGTTGGGTGTAGCTTGGAGGTAAAATGCCCTGAATTCAATCCCCAGTACAATACATACAATAGATCTATAGTATCAAGACATTCTTGTATTGGTGGAAAGATAAGCATGTAGATTAATAAAACAAATGAGATACTCTAGAAACAGGCCCACTCAAATATTGTCAGATGATTTTTTAATATATGCAATTAATTCAATAGGACAACGATCTTTTCAATAAGTGATGTTAGCAAAATTGTCATCCATTTAAAAATAATAATTCTCAACCTGCTTCTTGCACTACATATAAAAATCAGCTCAAATGTTAACCTAAGATGATATCAAATGTAAGTCAATAAAATTAAATGTTAAATTGAAAAGTATAAAATGCTTACATGCAAAAAAATAAATTGTGAACTTGGCTTAGAAAAAGTTCATAGATATTATACCAAAATCATGGTCCTAAAAGGAAAAATATTAGACAATTAGACTTAAGGGAATATTTAGGAGAATAAAAATGCCAGCCATAGGCTAGAAGAAAACATATGCAAATTGCCTATTTAGTTTATATATATATGAACTGTCAAAACTGAACAATAAAAGAAACCAACAACCTAATTTTTTTAAAAAATGGGCATATTTTATCAACTACTTCACAAAGAAGATTAATGGATAGCAAATAAACATGTGAGAAGATGCTCAACACCATTAGTTATTTGTAAATGCAAACTAAAGGCACAGTGAAGACTATACAATTACAGAATGGTTTAAATGAAGAGTAGTGACACTACCAAGTCTTGCAAAGACTAAAAAGAAATAAGAACTCTCAGAGACTGATAGTGAGTATATGAAATAGTATACACACTCTGGAAAACAGTTTGGCAACTTCTTATAAACTTAAACACATACTTATATAACCTGGCAAACTCACCATAGGTATTTAGCCTAGAGAAATGAAAACTTTTTTTTTTACACAAAAACATACATTTAAATGTATACAATACCATTGTTTATTAATGTCTCTAATTAGAAACAATTCACATATTCTTTACTTCGTGAATGGATACATATTAGGGTATCCACACAATGGAATACTACAGAGCAATAAAAAAGAAAAATTATTGATACATGATTCGGATGGATTTCAAATGTATTTTATCAGATGAAGTAACCCAGTTTCAAAAGATTACAATGCTATATTATTCAATTTATGTGACATTCTACTTAAAGTAAAAACATATGAACAACAAAAAAAAAACAGATTTGCCAGCAATGACAAAGAATATAAAGGTGACATTGAGAAAATTCTTGGCAATGTTAAACTTCTTTTGTATTCTGACTGTGGGGATGGTTATACAAATCTAAACAAATGTAAAAACTCATAGTTTATATAACAACAAAGTGGATTTTACTCTACATAAGTTAAAAGAAAAAGCTTTCTAGGGACTTTGAATTACATTGGGAAGAAAATTCACAGGATTTGGGAGTACAATGAAAGTTATAAATCCCACATCACCTAAAGACTACATGCAAACCTGATTATCAAGCAGGGATAAATTAAGAAAGAGGCAATCATGTGGAACAAAGAAAATGTATATAGTTCTCCCATGAAGAACAAACACACGCAAATGCTTAAAATGTCTCACTACCACCTAGGCAGGGACAGGGGGAGTGTGAAGAATATAAAAACCTACAGAGGAGGGAGCGAGGCAAGAGAGAGAAGGGAGTAACCTAGCCTCTGCTACAAATGAAGGGCGTGGTAATTTTCCAGGCAGAATGAGTTAGCTTCAATAGTTCATCAGTCCAAGACTACTTCTAGATACTACGGAACAGAATAACAATGTTCATCAATACCTCCTCGATGGCACCTGCAGAAATTCTGTGACCTGCAACATTGATTACGTCATCAACTCGTGACATCACATACAGATAGCCTTCTTCATCCATGTACCCAGCATCCATGGTGTCATAGTACCCCTGAAAATCAGAATAAATAAGGGTTATTAGCATGCAGTGTTAGCTAATGTAGTCATTTTTAAACTTGGTAAACTATGAAATGTGATAGGAATGGATTTACTGTATGTATGTGACTTTTCCCTAACTAGACTATGAAATTAAATTACTTTTTAATTTTGAAAACTTACTAGAATGTCTTTGTTCCTCTAGTAGTCAGGAATAAATTAAAGTGTTCTTATATATGTTCGAGTTAAGTGTTTGAACTTGCAGCCGTAAAGTTTATGAACCCAATTACTTTTTTTAATGGAGAAGTAATAGCTCAATATTTTCAATATACTTTAGTATTGCAAAGTAATTCTTTGATAAAGCTCTTACATAATTGTATTAATTTTTAAAAGCTTTAAAGCTCTCTCTGAATAATTACCAAATAGATCACTAGTTTATTAACATGGATTAGGATTGGACTCAAGCCTCAGTGAAATTTAATAGTGAAAATGAAATAAAAATTTTAATCACCCCAAAGTAGCACATCTTTGCTGGTCTAGAAGTCACAACAGAGTAAAGAATGAAGAAGAATAAGAAATAGAAAAAAATATATATTACTTTCTCTAACGCTGCTGAGTTGTTTTGATATCTTTGTTTATGAGTATGGGCTGTAGTACAAACACTAGCAAGTCACTATTTGTGTTTCTTAACCTTTCTGACACTCAGTGTGTCATATGGTAATTGAGTGTCATGATTTGGACATGCAATGTCCCCGAAAACCTCAGGCGATGCAGGACTGTTTGGAGGTGAAATAATTGAATCGAGAGGACTCTGACCTTATCAGTGGATGAACCCATTGCTGGATGATAATTGTGATTGATTTACTGGCTGGTAGCCGTAGGCAGAGGGGGCATGGCTGGATGAGGTAGATCACTGGAGGTGTAGCCTTGCCATCTGCTCCCGCTCCCTGCAACTGGCCAATAGTGGACTGAGCCTCTGAACCATGAGCCAAAAGTAAATCTTTCTTCCTTCAAGTTGTTCTTCTCAGGTATTTTGGTCACAGAGACACAAAGCTGATTAACACAATAAGCTAACACATTCTGCCGTATAAGACTTCTGTGATACCCATATGAAATGGAGCATAGAAAGTAGCAGATAGGCTGCGACTGCTACAGTTTTCACTATTAGAGGGGCAACCCAGAGTAGTAAGAGCATGAGCTCTGGAGCCAGACTGACGATCTTGGTTCACATCTCTGAGTAAGGTACTCAACTTTTCTGTGCTGTTACTAAGCCCTCATATGAGAGGTTTGAGGCCACATAATAAGGCAGACCATAGAGTCACTTCCTGGAGTTTAACCAGCTACTGGGGTTCGAGGGAGTTTTCAAAGTGAAAGGTAATCATGTGAAAACCACATGCACATATTATTTGCCATTATCAGGTTATAATTAATCATAGCAGTACCCTGATGTTTTAACTGTGGCCCATCACATAGATAGATTGGGCTGACTGGAGTCAACTATACTGACAAATCTTCCCTGCCACAGTCTATCAGGGGAATATTTAATCTTGACTATTGAGGTCATTCCACTCTGAGCTCTTTCTCTAAAGAAAGCTATTTTAATTCTTGTCATTTGTCTAGTTGATTAGGTTATCTGTCTTTTACTCACAAATAATAAAGATAGAATGCTAAATACTTGGAATTGCTCTTTTTTTCTTTTTATGAAATTCCAGTCGCTCACTCCTTTTTACCTGCATAATGAGGACAAGGTATCCTCTTCAGGGAAAGAAGGAGCAGTAGAAGGACAGCAGAGAGGATGGTGGGACCTGGCGTGTGTCATCAATGAAGTGCTGTTATGAATACAATGCACCTCGCCTTGGCATCGAGTAACAGCAAATGATAAGATGGGGAACAGGAAAACAATTCTTGTTATCCAGACCACGGGGGTGAAGGCGGGCTTTGAGAATATTGTCTCTTTCCTAAAGCTATAATTGAAATATTAAAGAGCTCAGAGAACATTCAGAGAAGGATGTCAGAAATGGATAAGGGAATTGAAACTTCTGGGGAAACCAAATGAATTTTACTCCTATAGTTAGATGAGAGGAGGTTAAGGGGTCTTAATGACATTGTGTAATTTTGATTAGTTATTCTCAGTCTGTACAAAGGAATTCAGTGGAGGGAAAAATATAGAAGGAAAAAAAATTGGATTTAATAAACAATTTCCTTATATTGAGAGCTTAGGGAAAGTTGCTAAAGGAAACAGAAATTTCTACATTAAAAGACTGAAAATATGTATAAAAATGACCTGTTAGATAATTGTGATTTGGGCAGTCTTATCCCTGAAGGTTGGAAACTGGTCCAGATAAATTTTAAAAGTCACTTTTTAAATCCAGAATTCTAGCAAGATGATCAATTTAATAAGCAAAAATTATAGAGAATTCCATAAGAAGATTAAAAAATACATCAAAGTTCTTACAGGAAATTTTTCAAAGTACAAGTGCTTGAATGCTTCCTGATTCTTCCAGAGTCCCGAAAAAGCCCCAGGTGGTAATGGCAACCTTATATAAAAACAGAGTAGTTAAAATTATGATAAAAGTGATGGTAAAGACAGATCAATTAAAACTATTATTTTTTTGAGTGTGACATAACAAAAATGCAAATCCCACAGTGAAATGTAACCCCTAAATCTGCTGGATAACGTATGTCTGATTCTGGCCTAAATAGTTGATTGTATCACAGCACAATTACTGAAGAATGATGATGGTTTCTGGAAAGTACAAATGTCCAGCACACATCTGGACATTTTAATACTTATTAGCCATAATCACTATGTCAAAAAGAATATCTAAAAAAAAGTGCATCACTGTTACTTTGTAAGAGAAATTCCTCCATCCTAGAAAAATAAAATCATTTTTATTGAAGGACCAAGATATCAAGGGTCACTTCTGCCTGGCTACATACTGGAATGCTTCAGCTAAGCATCCAGGGTGCAGTGTTACCCTCACAACCATTGGGTCTCCCTCCCCTCGGAGTGCCCGCTCGCTGCCCACTCTTCTATTCTTTCTCTTCATGACCATCCAGCCCTATGCATTTTCTTGCTCCTCCGAACTTACGGAAGTTTTGGGCATATAGAATATAGAGTACTCTATGTCTTCCCTTTTCAACACATTTCCTGGAATATTTCCTTCTTTGCTGGAATATTTCCTTCTTTACTCTGTAGTATCAAAATATCGCTATATGCATGGCAAGGGCTTAATCCCTGTCTATCATCTATCACTTATCCATCATCTATCTATCTACATTTACATAAATAAAGAAATAAATGCTTATCTCTGTTCCATGGAGGAACTGCCTTCTAACAAAGAGACTCATGTAAACTGTTTTCTGGACAGATACAGAAATTTAGATACTACAATACTTGATTTTCAAACACCCTCCTATACTCCTATGATAAAAAATACTAAGTGGAGCAGTGACTTCAGCACTCTGAAGGAAACTGAAAATGGAGCCGAGCTGTGCATGGTGGCACAGGCAAGAAGATGGTGCAGTGGTGGCTACCATGCACCAGAGGTGGCATACATCCTTCCCACAGGCAGCATCTTCAGTTCTGACGGGGCAAGGGGAAGCAAACTGGCCAGAGGACCACCACAGCATTAGCTCTCCATAGGATAAATTTTATTCTCACATCTGTCAGGTAGAAAATGCTGTTACACGTGGTAGACACTGTCAGTGCCTTTTTGATCAGCCCAGCTGATATTGTTCATCCACGTTCAACCTCCTAATAGTGATCCTGTTTGGGTTTTATTTGTTGTTGTTTGTTTTGTTTTGTTTTTTTTAAGACAGAGGAAATATAACACACCAGCATTTCAGGACCTTATGTAATTACATAAGATGTATTTAAAAGCATTTTTGTAATCCATTTATTAAAAAGCTGCAGAAATGTTGGTGTGCTCTTGCTGTTGCTGCTGTTACCATTATTGTTCATTATTATGTCTGTTTGAAGGCAGCCGACTGAAGTTGATAATCCCTCTTTTAACTGATTTTACTATGCTAATCCTTCTAAATCTCCATGTACATAATTTCACCTCACTAGTTTGCTTTAAACAGGTTTGCTAATATTTTGCCAAAGAAGAGTGAAAAATCACTGAAAAAAGTATTTGAGATTAAACATTAATATGACAATTGCTATAAAATCAGTCTAATGGCCTTTTTAGGACTCTTCAGGTAAAATAGTGAAGATGACACAAAGAAGTCACAAATAAAATGTCAATAAGAGCCAAAAGGAGTCAGGCTTGGTGGCACAGGCCTGTAATTCCAATACTTGGAAGGCTAAGACAGGACGATTGCAGGTTTGAGGCTAGCCTCAGTAACTCAGTGAGACCCTATTTCAAAATAAAAAATAAAAAGGGGTTAGGGGGTTAGTTCAGAGGGAGAATGTTCCTGGGTTCAGTTCCCAGTGCCAAAAAAAAAAAAAAAAAAAGACCAAAAATAAATAATAACAAACCTGATGGAGATACACATGAAACAAAAACTAATTCTCAGTTGCTCCCAGGAAATATAGCAGAATGCATGGTACTGTCTGTCTTTCATGTTTCACGGTGTCATTTTTGGACAGACACGTGGGCATTAGAAAACATCTTCAGGCATGGTCAGGCATGGTGGCACATGCTTGTAATCTTGGTACTTGGGAGGCTGACAGAGGAGAATCGCAGGTTCACAGCCAGACTTGGCAACTTAGTGAGGCCCTCCACAATGTAGTAAGACCCTGCTTCAAAATAAAAAATAAAATAGGGCTGGGGGTATAGCTCAGAGGTAGAATGCCCCTGGGTTCAATCCCCAATATGACAAAAAAAATCTTCCTACTATACTATAGGAAAAATAAAAAGTATCTATAATAATAAATGGAAATAGATATTCATGCTGGGATGAAGATAATAGAGAGTGGCTGGGATTTCTTATATACAGAAATGTGGATCAAAATAGTCAAATGTATAATATTGCCCATGCTGAAGAATCTATATGCCAAAGGGTAGATTGTTGAACAAGACTTTCCCTCATTTTATCTTCTGTGAAAAAGATTTGGATCCACAAGCATCCACATAATATCTCCTCAGTAGATATTTCTCTCTTCCCTTCTCTGTCCCCCCATAATCTCTCTATATTTATAATGTTTCATCTCAATGCTTAATAATCAGTGATTTTCATTCTTCTTTTGCAAAATCATAACTAATTTAAATATATATAATACACATACCCTACATTTATGCTATATATACATAGAATATATATATGTATATATATATATGTGTTTGTGTGTGCATATAGGATATATATGGTATGTACATAGGGCATATATAGGATATGTATACCATACATGTGAGATATATATATATAGATATAGATATAGATATAGATATAGATATATATATAGAGAGAGAGTATTTACACATATATGCATATACCTGTGTGTATGTATTTTTATATACCTATACACACACAGAGACATCTATTCATCACTTGTTCCTTTGGGCTGCTCTACTACAACGGGCATGTGATAATGCTGACTTATTAAAGTTTTGTAAAGGAAGGAAATGTTACAATCAGATCTTTGTTTCAGGAAGCATGCTGAAGCTAGTGTGATGAGCTGGAAACTGAAAGTCACAGAAGGACAAGAATTAAATGTGAGGGATGAAGTAGAGAGAATTACAGCTGACTCTATAGTGTTCAGGCTAGATCAATGAAGTTACAAACACAAAGAATGCAAATGTATCAACAGTCATATTTCAGGAGAGGGAACAGACTGGGATTTGGAAAAAATCTGAAGGAGAGATAGAAAATTTGGTTTAGATGCTGAATTTTAGGAACCTTTGGCATCATAGATAGTACCATCAAATAAGATGTCAAATCCATATCTGAAACTCAGAAGGAAAATGTGCTCACTATACGTAGCTGGGTAATAATATTATATATATATTCCATCTTTTAAATTGAAAATCAAATGCTACTACTCTGTGATACCTTCTGCAACTCTTCTAAACAGAAAGAGATTTTTGCTCCTGGCAGATAATGCCTTTTTTGAGGAGATCATTCTGGAGGGAAAGAGGAATAGAGGCAGCAGAGATATCTATGTGGGAGTGAGGCATCAGAGTACTGAAAAATCTTTAAGTAGATAGGGCATGAGGAAGATGTCCAGCTCACTCCAGAAAGTAACACATTCTCTCTCTGTGTGTGTGTGTGTGTGTGTGTTAGTTACTAGGGATTGAACCTGGGGCATTCTACCTCTGAGTTACATGCTCAGTCTTTTTCATTCTTTGTTTTGAATCAGGGTCTTGTTAGGTTGCTTAGAGTGTTACTACATTGCTGAGGCCAGTCTTGAACCGGTAATTCTCTTGTCTCAGCCTCCCATGTATTGGGATTACAGGCAGGCACCACCATGAGGGGTTACAAGGCAGCACATTCTTGACCAATCTGAGAAATAAGAACCCCAGATGCCTCTAATTCCGGATAAAGGATCACCTGTATCCACTGCTCTATTAGGAATCCCTGTGGTTTAAGAAATAAATTGAAGACATAATTCTAGTTTCCTAGAGAATTCTGGAGGCAAATTTCAACTTTGTGTCCCAAAGATTTTCCTGCAGGGTTCTTAGACTTTACTTGAGCTTTTCATATGAAGTTATTCTTTATCGCCCCAGACAAGACTGCATAGGCCATAATTTCTTTCTCTCTGGGCAGACAAAAGACTGGGTGATAATGTGATCTCTGGCTGTGTAACTACCAATGATGCTTCATTTCTTGTGTCTAACAGAAGGATAATATTGGTCCCGTTGCCTACCTCATAGTGCTATTATCAGGCTAACCAGGGATCATGCTAAAATCTGTATATGAGATTTAGGAAGGAGAAGGATTATCATTACATGACAAGCTTGGTTTTATTCGAAGGCTACCCCGAAAGAAAGATGTCCTGGCTCTTTCCGAAGTTGACAGCACAGTGACTAAATCACTGCTGTGAAGCCATAAAGATGTGAACAAACATCATTAAAGGCCAGCAGTTCAATATCTGGAGAATGAGAAATTGGCCAGCAGTTAAGTAAAAGCTACTGGGACAATTCCATAGGGCTCTCTGGCACAGGTCAGCAGTAGACAGCAGGGTGAGGGGGACAGCCAGACTTCCAGTGACAACAATGGATCTGGTCAGAAAAATGTGTGCCCATTAGAAAGGAAGAGCCAGAGACCTATGACTTTAATATCAGTGAGCACCCTCCAAGCAAGGGAGGCAATTGCAGTTAAAATTTCCTTTCATGCTCTGCTCTCTGTTGCCCGGAAATTACTGACTCATAGTTTTATTTCTGCACTTTGGAGCTCTGAATGCAATTACAGGAGCACCTTCTAAAATTCATGAGCATTTTGTATTCATAGCAACTCAGATACCATAACTTTCCCACTAAATTAACTGCCTAGAGTAGGCTTCAAAATCAAAAGAATTTTCTAAACTCCATGTGGACGTGAAGTTTTCTCTTCCAGTAGGAAGGTAAATTCTGTGGATACAAGTAATCTGCTAAGACAATAAATTCAGGATTCTTGTATGTTATATCCTGGGGCCTACAGTCATTTAAGATCACTAAAATGTCTTTCTTCTAGTGAAGGGGCCCCAGAAGAGAAAAGAAATGATTTCCAGATTTTCATAGCAAAGCAGGTGGAAAAAGTTAAGTGGATAAAGAGGTTTGGGGGTTTTGTTCATTTACTTGTTTATTCTCTACACATCACTATTTTTATAAATATGGGTATATACATATTTTTTTCAGTATTGAGGATCAAACTCAGGGGAACTCTACTCCTGAGCTACATTGGCAGTCCTTTTTATATTTTATTTTGAGACAGTCTTACTGCATTGCCCAGGCTAGTTTTGAACTTGTGATCATTGTGTCTTAGCCTCCTGAGTAGCTGAGATTACAGGCATGCACCATTATGCCCAGCTTATACATCACTATTTCTATACATGGACCTATATGCACAAGGCTTTCTAATAGATGTTAATATGAAACACCCTACAGATACTGCAAATAGCCTTTGGGATTCATGGAAGAGTATTAGGTTGATGAGTTAGAGTGCAATGGCTACTGGTAATGGAGGTTTCAAAAGGAAGTCCTTTCTATGATAGATAAAAATGAGTACCTGAAAAAAACTTTCCAGTACTGCTTTTTAGGGAAGGAGAGTGGAGGAAAAGAGAGAGAGAGAGAGAGAGAGAGAGAGAGAGAGAGAGAGAGAGAGAGAGAGAGAGAGAAGAGAGAGAATCTTTTGAATCTTTTTCTGATTATTGCCACCTTACAATTTAATAACTTAATGCATATAATATTTTCAAAAATTAGTTACACTACACACCAAAAGGAGGGATGAAATTCCACCACGTCTCAACATTTTGTATATCCATACTTTATAATGAAACCTCAAATTCCCTGCTTAGGAATACAGAGAGAAGAAAATCATTCTGAATTGGTGACAATCTGAACCATGCAATGCTTTAAGGCAAGAGTTGTGTTATTTTCAATGACTTGAAATAACACTAAGGGCCATTGGGAGAAAAAAATATGCTTTATGTGGGATACTGCTGTATTTTGTTATCTCTGAATATATGTAGGGCAAAGCCACCCATAATCAGATTGACAGAACCCATGGGGGTTCAAAACTATGCTGGCATCAAATGCCACCTCTGAGATCTTAAAATGAGTTGCTTTATGAAATAGATGACTCATTTACAGCTAGATTATATAAAAATGTATGCTACTGGAGTGCTTTTAAAAGCTCTCAAAAGCCATGTGCTCCCCTAAGCAATTTAAACATCCACCCACAATTGTGTTCATATTATTTTCTTTAGCAAGCCCTCCTTGCCCCCTATATTTCACCAAATAGGTCATATTTCAACTAATTCTATGTGAATATGGATTATGATTCAGAGAAATAGGGATACAAATGGTATATTCAATATTTAGTTTCTCTTTCTTTTTGTATATGTTTTCTTAAAATTGATTTAAAAAAAATAGAGCTGAGCATGGTGGTGAATGTCTGTAATCCTTGTACTTGGGAAATTGAGATGGGAGGATACAGGTTCAAGGTCAGTCTTAGCAACTAAGTAAGACCCTCAATAACCCTGCAAGAACAAATTTCAAACTAAATATACAATGGGGCTGCGTATGTAATGTAGAGTTACAATGCCCATGGATTCATGCAAATCCCAGTAAAACTCAAACACACACACACACACACACACACACACACACACACACACACACACACAGAGTAATAGATTGCTTACATGTTTACTGATAACACAAAAAGTATGAAAAGAAATGTAGCATAATGTATATCTGCTCTATTAACTTTTTGTAAAGTTAAAATATCTCCACTTGAAGAAATACATTTTATGACTGTTTTCCATATAATTTTATAACACTTAAAATATCTTATTAAAGAGAGGCAATCTTATGCCACTCTGAGAATGCAAACCAACAAAGAGTTCTCTTGATTTCTAATAGAAATAAATGAGAAAACAAACCTCTTTTAAAACCTGGCATACAATGCTCTTTACTTACAGCAGCTCATTACGGTAAATTAGACTACTTAAACCATATTTGCAAAGATATGACAAAATATAATGATAATCAGAAGAGCTAAAGTAACCTATATCATTTAAATGCATATCTTATGTGGCTACCAACTTACTCAACTTCCATTTCAACTTTTACTAATGCAACAATTTTATAGTATGATTTAATCAAAATAATTTTAAATATTTTCAGTTCAAATGTTAGCACTTTTGGCTATTAAACAAACAATGATGAAAATGTTGACAAGAATTTCAGTATTAGATGAGTTAGGAATATTTTAATATGCTATTTAGAATTCTATTCTATACTATTGCAATTATCAGAAATGAAGAAAACACAAAACTAAAAAGATGTTCAATACAATATTATTTATGATCAGCTCAAGAGACTATAATGCCTACAGTTCAAGATGCCTATAATTGTGTATATGTATGTCCCTATCACTCTGAACTACATTATGATGAAAGACTACAATGCAACAATAAAAGTGCATATATATATGTATATATATGTACTTATATACTTTTCTCTGTACATAGTTTTATATATTTGATGCTAAAATGGAGATAAAATATTTTTTTCAAGACAGAATAACATTTAAAGTGCTTCTAAAGGGCTGGGTATATAACTAGTGGTACATCACTTGCCTAGCATGTATGAAGCCCTGAGTTCAATTCCCAGGACCTCAAAAAGAAAAAATGCTTCTGAAATATAGTTAAGGGAAAATAGTAATACACATAAAAAATCAATTCAAAAATTTAAAATGTTAGCCGGGCGTGGTGGCGCACGCTTGTAATCCCAGCATTCAGGAGGCTGAGACCGGAGGAACCGGGTTCGCGGCCAGCCTCAGCTACTTAGTGAGGCAATCAGCAACTTAGTGAGACTCGGTTTCAAAATAAAAAATACGGCTTGGGGGTATAGCTCGGAGGTAGAATGCCCCTGAGTTCAATCCCCAGTACCGCAAAAAAAAAAAAAATTTAAAATGTTTGTGAAAGGGTGGACAGTCATACACAGTCATACATCACTTAATGATGGGATATGTGCTGAGAAATGTGTTCTCTGTTGATTATTGTCATTGTGTGAGAATCCTAGGGTGTTTTTACACAAACCTAGGTAGCATAAATCAATCACTTAACAAGATCTCTTGATTTAAAGAGACATGATAAACTTGAAGTTTGTCAGGCTACTGCGAGAATAAAATGACATACTGTTTTACAGCAAACTTTTTTTTTTTTTTTTTGGAAGTAGATGGAATACACTGTAATATAATGATAAAAATATAGTACAGTAGATTCACAAATAAGTAACAGTTTTTATTGTCATTATCGAGAATTATGTATGGTATATAATTGTAAGTGTACTATAGTTTTATCAGATTCACAGAGCAGTAGGTTTGTTTATATCAACATGACCAGAAGCTCATGAGTAATATGTTGTACTATGACACTGCCACTAAATGGTAGGGATTTTTCATTCGATCATAATCTTACCAGAGTATATATGCAGTTCAACATTGGCCAGAATATAATTTTGCAGCATAGGAATGTATATTACAAAATTAACGGTGTATTGCTGAGGATGGGGAGTACAGAAATTCTATTTACTTGTTATTTTTTTAGTATGCTAGTTACTTTTTTTTTTTTTTTTTTTGCAGTATTGGGGATTGAACTCAGGGGCATTCTACCTCCGAGCTATACCCTCAGCCCTATTTTTTATTCTTTATTTTTAAACAGGGTCTCACTAAGTTGCGCAGTGTCTCACTAGGTAGCTGAGGCTGGCCGCGAACCCGGATCCTCCGGTCTTAGCCTCCCGAATGCTGGGATTACAAGCATGCGCCACCACGCCCGGCTTGCTAGTTACTTTTGTCATTTATACATATTCATACAAAAAGAAAAAAAGTTTTTAAAAAGTGCAAGATTTATCTTTTTTAAAATTATACTTACATTTGTCTTATTTTGTGTGACTTCCATGTTTAAATTATGATACAGTTTGCATAATTCTCAAACAACATATAAGCTTGTTCTGCAATCTCTTCACCTGTACTATCAATGCAATCACTTCATTTTCCCCTTCTTTAATATGCCCACTTTGGCCCTTTTATATGGTAGCATTGAAAATTTTGCTTACTTTACCACAATGTTTCCTAAACATCGAGTCTTCAGTTTTTGCATGTTGTCATCCAATATCATAACTACAAAATAAAATACAGATAGATAAATATTTGAATACAAATGTATAACCTTAAAGCTTACTATGAGACCATGAATAAATAACAATAAAATGAAGGACACATGCATTTGGTTTCTAACAAGATCATAAAGTTTCCTTCCAAATTCCTCTTAAAGATGTTAATATTTCAAATATATTGGTAGTTTTTACACCTATGTTTATGTCACGTTATGCCCTTTTAGTCAATTAAGAACATTAAAATATGTTCATCTTTTCAAAAATTAAAGGGAATAAAATGCACCAAAACTTTAAAATTAAAGTTTTAAAATGCACCAAAAAATATCACACACAAGTGTAAATCATTTAAAAGCATGACAACTCCCTTATTCTGATTTAAGGCTTAATGTCCATTTATGAGATTAAAAATTAGAGCCAGGCGTGATGGCTCATGCTTGTAATCCCAGCATTCAGGAGGCTGAGACTGGAGGATCTGGGTTCGCAGCCAGCCTCAGCTATCTAGTGAGGCACTCCACAACTTAGTGAGACCCTGTTTCAAAATAAAGAATAAAAAAAAATAGGACTGGGGGTATAGCTCGGAAGTAGAATGCCCTGAGTTCAATCCCCAGTACCACACACACACACAAAAAAAGCTAGATTTAATGTTTCCAAATATTATCCCAGTGCTCTCTGAGACATCTTGTATCTTCATTCAGTAACCCTTCCTGTAAACTAAACGTGAAGACAAATCAGTATCAAGTCTTTAATAGGTTCTTTACTTGGCTCTGTTCACCCAGGTAGTTTTACTATAAGCAGCTATGAGAAGAATATTGTTTCCCCCACCAAATTAAGTACTCCCATTTTTGTGTTCTTAGAGCACTTTGTTTTAATACACTATTTTTTCACATAATTGATAGTGTTATAAATATCTATATGTCACTAGATTCTGGGTTCATTAAAGGTGGAGCACAGACCTAATTCATCTTTGTTTCTCCAAATCCCAAGACAATGACCAAATTATTATATGCCTGGGAATTCTCTTACCCCTTAGTTTCCCTATCTTTAATAGGGGAGCAATTCCTTTCTCATCGTGTTGGTATGAGAATTACTTGGGGAAAAATGTACAAGAAGTGACAAGCTTGCATAAGGTGCTCAACGAATGTAAAACCATTGTATTACATTGAATGTATTTTCAAACAGAGTTTTCTTTCCTTCCTCAAAGCAGAAATTAGTTATATTTTTATTACAATATTGAATATTACATATGCTTTTGAATCCCTGAATAAACACCATAAAAAAAGCATCAGTCAAAAAGTCCCTGGTAAACCAGGCATGATGGTGCATGCCTGTAATTTTAGTACTTGGGAGGAATAGATAGGAGGATCATAGGTTCTAGGCCAGCATCAGCAACAGTGAGACTTGTTTCAAAACTAAAAACTAAAATAAGACTGGGTGTGTAGCTGGGAGGTAGAATGCCCCTGGATTCAATCTCAGTACCAAAAGAAAAAAAAAAAGTCACTGGTTCCTCAATTAAAAGACTTTTATGTATTCTGTCAGTCAGCCAATGCTTTCAGACAGTGAGAAACTTCTGTATTGAAGTTATATGAGGCATCAAAGCTTCACTCTTTCTTACAAATGGATATAAAAATGGAGCAGAAATACTAAAGGGAAATATGTTTAATATCTCCCATAGTCAGCGACCCCTAAAAATGTCTCAATACAAAAGCAACCTTTTGATAAAAGGAACAGGAATGACAGAACTGTTCAAAAAGGGAATTTCACATCTGGGTTCACCTTTCTATAGCTAGAGAAGTCACAAGGTTGTCTGCTGCTTAACTAAATGATCCAAGTTACCTGAAGTAGACATTGTTCATGAAATAAAAGACAATATTTTTATGTTAGTGAAACAAGACAAATATCTAAATTTTTAAATTTGTATACAAACAGAAAACATGTTAGGAATTACCTTCTGTCCCCTAAACATGTCTTTTCCTCCTAAATTGAATGACCTTATGCAAATTATATAACCTCTGTGATTCATTTTCCTTATCTGTACAATAAATGTAGGTCTAAATCAAATCAGTTCCTCTGTCTCCCTGAAAGCATCAGGAGTACTGCTAGCTGAGACTCAATTCCATCTTTCTATTGGCAGGCACTGTACTAATGCTCTGCTGTGTAAAGTCACAAATCAGCTATCCTCAAAAGTGTATAAAATTATTTTTCCTACTTAGAAATATAAGAACTGAATGTTTGAAAAGTTAAATGATTTAAATATAAGCCATACAACTAGGGAATGGAGTCCAAGGAAAAATTTTCAACTATTATAACCACTACTATAAATTTAAAAACAAATATACATGAATCTTGGTATGATGGAACACACCTGTCATCCCAGTACTTGGGAAATTAAGACAGTAGGATCACAGGTTCTAGCTCAGTCTCAGCAACCCTGTGAGACCCTGTTACAAAATAAAAATAATATAGGACTGGGAGTATAACTCAGGGGTAGAATACCCTATGAGTTCAGTCCCCAGTACCTCCCACAAAACGAATATTGAAACAATATTTAAATAGACATTTAAACAAATAACCGTTTGTCACATAGAGCCAGCAAAGAAATATTTTCTTTTAGAACCCTTACCTTTGTATTTATTTTCAGTCAACAAGGCTCAAAAGCCTATCATTCCTAAATTAAAAGGTAGTATATGTTATAAAAGAACCTGCAGCTTTTGTAAGCAAAGCAAAAAAACAAAAAACAAACAAACAAACAAAAACAATGGTTTGCACTGTCCTGAAGATCTAAACAGCTGTGCTACCCTTATAAAGTTATTTAATCTATCTGGGCATTAAGCTGCACATCTCTGAGTGACAATATCTCTAAAACAAATATACTCAGGTGTTTTATACATAGTCATTTCACATCCATATTCTTTTTTTTTTTTTTTTTTTTTTGGCAGTACTGGGGATTGGACTCAGGGGCATTCTACCTCAAAGCTACACCCCCAGCCCTATTTTTTATTCTTTATTTTGAAACAGGGTCTCACTAAGTTGCGGAGTGCCTCACTAGGTAGCTGAGGCTGGCCGCGAACCTGGATCCTCCAGTCTCAGCCTCCCAAATGCTGGGATTACAAGTGTGCGCCACCACACCTGTCTCACACCCATATTCTTAAAATACCTGATCAATGATATTATTTTCTTGGTTATTATAGCCATTTAGAACATACCCTTGGAAGCCGGTAACATTACTTTGATAGCAAAAATGTCTTCATCCTACCAAATACTTATTAAGCTCCTAGAATGTTTCATAGGATCCTATACATATGAGGTGGAGGAAAGTACCACATTATTAACATTGCATATTTTAAATGATTATAGTCCTTCTTACCATTGTATCCTGGAACGCACTTTCCTGCTTGCCCTGGTGGAGGTGTTTTCGAGTTACCTAATCCAATGCATGTTGCTGTAATTGGGGATCCGGTTTCTGGCAAAAGAAATATGATTCACCACTTAATGTTTCAACTAGATTTCTAATGTTTCTTCAGTGCATGCACACCCTGAGCCATCTTAGTTTGTTTCATGACTTAATTGCATTAGAAATATGAGTAGTTCAAGGCGTGGTGGTGCACACTTGTAATCCCAGCATTCGGGAGGCTGAGACAGGAGGATCCGAGTTCGCAGCCAGCCTCAACTACCTAGTGAGGCACTCCGCAACTTAGTGAGACCCTGTTTCAAAATAAAGAATAAAAAATAGGGCTGGGGGTATAGCTCAGAGGTAGAATGCCCCTGAGTTCAATCCCTAGTACCTAAAAAAAAAAAAAAAAAAGAAAGAAATATGAGTAGTTCAAATGTATTATTTAAAAATGGAAAAAAACACAATAATTTGTAATGTTTCCACAGTTTTAAAACATAAGACAAATATTTAGAATAATTTATACAGTATACAGTAGTTCCTTCTAAAGGAAAAAAAGACTGCTCTAATTTTATCAGTGGTTGATCAGGAGGCATGAAGAATGGAGAAATGTGTGGCAATGAAAGTTTTACAAGACATGTTGAAAGCTAGAAGATAGCTAGAAAAGTTTTTTTCTCTTGACTCAAAGTTATTATGTTTATCATTGCAAATTACATCTATATTTTAGGTATTTGTAGTTTTTCTCTGGAATAAATAGCTCAATGATTTAAAAAATACATGTGTGAATAATATAATTTCTTTCCTTTTTTTTTTTTGCAGCACTGGGGATGGAACCTGAGGGCATTCGACCTCCGAGCTACAGCTCTAGCCCTATTTTTTTATTCTTTATTTTGAAACAAGGTCTCACTAAGTTGCAGAGGGCCTCACTAAGCAGCTGAGGCTGGCCAAGGACCGGGATCCTCCAGTCTCAGCCTCCCAAATGTTGGGATTACAAGTGTGCACCACCACAAACAAGGACTTTATTTATTTATTTATTTATTTATTTGCGGTACTGAGGATTGAACTCAGGGGAATTCTACCTCTGAGCTATACCCCCAGCCCTATTTTTTATTCTTTATTTTGAAACCAGGTCTCACTAAGTTGCAGAGTGCCTCACTGAGTAGCTGAGTCCAGTCCTATATATATATATTTTTTTTTTAATTTTGAAATAGGATCTGGCTACATTGCTGAGGCTGGCCTCAAATCTGTGATCCTCCTGTCTTAGTCTCCCAAGTACTTGGGTTACAGGTGTGTACCACCATGCTCAGCCATGCTCTGCTTTTCTAAGAACTCCATTTGCTTAGAGGCCCTACTCCTCTGGCTGCATTTATCAGTGTTTTAGAATTTATCCTGGGTCTATTCTTTCTAGATGTCTAGAAGCCCCCAAACATAAGAAGACAGATATTTATACTACGCTATTTCATCAAGACCAAAAACTTATAATTAGCTTGCAGTGATTCATGAAAGAGTTAAACATATTTCCTTTGTCTCATTGTAACTACCAGCATAAAAGCAGCTATTATCTGATAACCATAGCTTTAGAAGTAAAGTCATTTTTTAGAGGAATATATTTGTTCCTCATAAATGCAAATTTGGAAATTACCAGAATCTTTCAGATATGAAATATATCTGTTGGAAGGGGAAGATAAGAGGATATGTCGATTCTGAAAAGTTTGGGAACTACAAACATAATATTATCCACATATGCACACTCAAAAGATTCATTGCCAAACTAATCATATCCAAACTAATCCAAAAAATTTAAAACACCCATCTTCCTAAGTGTGAGCATGTATTCCTTCCACCATGGTCTCTACCATAATTCATCACACATGTACATCACCTTGGAATGAAGGGAAGAATTTATTACCTTCCAGAGCAGTTCAGTTTATTATTCATATTTTATGGATGGTGGCTCATCCAGCATCAATAACAGAAGATGGACTCTTCAACATAAAAATGTAGTCCCTAAGTCACAGGCTAGTGCTTAAGATACCAAGCCATATGGCCACTGCTGAGGCTAACCAGAACCAGATATTTCTGATGTTTTAAGAGTGAGTTCACCTATAATTTTCTATCATGACACACAAACAAAAAAAACCCACGAAAGTATTTTATAAAAAGGCATTCCACAGCCAGGCAACATTCCTGCCCATTTTCCCCATAGCATCATCAAAGTGTACAAGGAAATCGGCATGGTTGGGAGGATTAACAGCATTTTCTCTTTTGTCTTTCTCAAGATTCCTAGAAACTCACCTCGGCTCCCCTTCAAAACCTATGTGAGAGACAAGAGCAAGAGTCATGACAGCAAGCAACCTGGTGAAGTGAGCTACCAGGGCATGTTGGGAAGGGAGACAGCCCCTTCAACATGCTTGTTTATCTTCCAACACTGGGGGAAGGCAGCTGCTAAAGTCAACCGATTTTAAAGGTATTTCTTGTCAAAAAAAACCTACAGTTTTTCCAATTATCTGGAGTTCAAAGTCCTACAGTGGTTCACATCATATGGTCTCCACGATTTGCCAAAGGCTGGTTCTAGAATCTACAAGTGAACCACCAGTGCCTATCAACGGCTCTAGTACCTGCCACTTAAAAAAAAAACAAAAAAACCCTCATAACAATAAAACTCAAACTGCAGCAGACTTTGTCCCATCTCAGTGTAGGTTCCTATAAATAATGTCAGTGCTCTGTCCTTCTTATCCCACTGGGAGAAGATGAGTGTGAGAAGAGGAAGTGAGAATAAAGTGTAGCATTAAATGAAGAGGTAAGAAAGGATTAACAAAACACCGTCAATATTCATTGCCTAAGTAAGCTGATGTACATTACTCCTGAGATACTTAAACATCTGTGTATAGTGATTATTTATTTGTAATTTCTTAGCCTTAAGATGTTTTGTTAGTTTATGATCATAAGATGGACATAAAAATCATATTATTCTATATAATTGACTCTAGATTTTAAGGGCATTTTAAAGGATGACCCATTCGGGTTAAAGTAGAGAAAATCAGTTTCTGCTTTGAACAAACATTAGTAATTCAAGTATCCTGTTGACCTTATTTGAACATCCATTTAGAGTATTATATGAAGAACTATTGCCAATGAGGAGTACATGATACACTTACACAAAATTGAAGTTCCTAGGACTCTAACCCTGAGGCGTATTAGAACAAATGTGGGATAAAAAAGACCATAATGGACACTTTGGTTATCTCTCTTTGGCCTTCCGAACATCCTGGGACCTAATATCTTACAATGTATGATCCATTTGTAACAGGAATATATACATGTGTGTTCCTGAATTCATATATATGGGCCAGGTAAACACCCCTCTCTTAGGCTTGTCCAGGTGCAGAACAGGCTTCTGGTTAGAGGAATCTGTGAGGCATGTCTCAGTCTTTAACTTAAATCCTAAGGACTCCCCAGGCCCCATTTCAAAGATGCAATAAAAACATCTGCCTTCCACACTACCTGGGCTATAATTAAGTGGCCAGCAGTTATCCAGGGAGACAGGAAATCCAGATGTCATGTTGTGGTTGAGAAATAGCTACATTAGGCAAACCAGAACATCCTCTTTGAATAAGAGAATTGGAAACTTCATTTGGAAGAATCTTGATCAAGATATCTAATCTTAGAAAAACAAAATGCTGAGCAAACCACCAGCCCAATCTCTCTAGATAAGAGACAACCAGAAATAGGTTGGCAAGAAATTCTAGCCTGTGAAGAATGTCACATTGGCACATTTATCTCATATGGCATTAGAAGCTAATAGGGAACTTCACTTCTTTTTAAGGCCAAACCTCATAGTATCTTTACGGCCTCACTGTACTTTACTGCACAGTGAGTTGTTACCCAAATGAAATGTCCTCAGAACTTCTAACTCTGAAGGAAGAAAGAGAACTAATTGACATGTCCTTTCCCAAGTATGAATTATATTATCATGTCACATGCAGTCCTATTTTTATTTGCATTTTTTCATTTAGTCCAACTACAATGCTACAGAGAGAAATAGGAATATTCTCTTTACACAGGAAAAATAATGAGACCAGTTGTATAGATATAGAATGACAACTTGAAGAGCTCATAAATTGGTGTTTGGAGTTAATATAATAGAATCATGAGGGTTGTAATCCCAGCGGTAGATAAATCCATTGCAATACACTTAGCTGGGTGGTGGTCTGGACTGGCAGGGTGGGTCTCCAGGGGGTGCAGCCTTAGAGATTATATATGGCTCCTCTTCCCCCTATTCTCTCTCTCTCTTGCTTCTGGCCTCCATGATGTAAGGAGCACAGCCCATGTGCTCTCCCTCTCTCCTCCTCCCACCCTCATGCCCTGAGATAGTCAATCTCCAGCCTCACATGCACTGAATCTGAAACAATAAGAAAATCAATCTTCTTTCCTCTAAGTTATCTGGTCAATCTTTTAGATTACAGATGTAATAATGCTGATGGATTTACCAGTCAAGAAAATTTAAACAATTTGTCATAGTCTATGTAGTTATTTCAAAGAAGGAGATGAATAGTTTAGGCAAGTATAACACTTCTGGGGTTCTCATGTAGAAGATAAAGGGTGAGGAGGGAATAGAAATCACCCAGATTGTGTCTCAGTAGAGGAAGAAAAATCCTTGTGACAGGGAGTATGCTCAGTCTCATATTTGCAACTGGAAGCAGTGGTGGTACAAATCACTTATTAGCAAATGTTTGTTGAGCAGCTGTTAATGTGTTAGGTGCTATTGTTAGAAGTGGGGATATCGCAATAAACCCAAATTTCTACCCTCATGGAATTCACATTCTACTTTAGGAAATAATTAATGCACAATATAAAAATGAGATATATATTAAAGAGTATTAAATGCTAAGAAAATTTTGAAGCATAGACAGAGCATGAAATGTCATGGGAGGGGTGATAATTTTATATTGGTCTAGTAGGCAGGGTCTCCCTGCTCAAGAAGGTGACATTTGAGTAAACATCTGAAAGAAATGAGGACATGTGACACATAGATATCTAGGAAGAGGGAATCTCAAAAGCAAAGGTCCTGAGGTAAATTTATTCATAGAGTGTTTGAGAATAGCTAGGTGACCAATGTGACCAAAGCAGAAAGAATGAGGAAAGTATAAATAGGAAATAAGATCAGAGACTTAGTGAGAAGACAGACCATGTAGACTACTTCAAAGGCATCATAAGACCTTAAGCTTTTAGTTTGAGTAGTGTTGTAGGCTAATGAGGGTTTTTGAACAAAAAGTTAATGAGCCATAAAAATGCAACTATAATTCATTCAAATATTTGCTCACCATTCAGGTTTTATGGCCAGATTTATTTTGTTTGGGTTTCCAGAAAGGAGTGAAAGGAAATGCAGAGACAGATGGAATCTGCACTAGAATAACTGGTTAATAGATTCCTCTGGCTTCCTGAACATCAGGAACCAATTCATATGAGAATTCACAAGATTGGCAGAATAACTAGGACTCAGGTGGTAGATGGGAGACATTATATGTGCATATAGTCCACACAAACTAAAGATAATCATTTTTGTTATGTAGGTGTTAGTATATGTACACAAATTAATGCATTCCTGAAAGGCAATTTGGCAATTCTTACAAAAAATTCTTTAAAATGCACATAAATTTTAACCTGGTTATTTCACTTTAGGGTATATATTAAAGGAAATATCTATAAAATTTAACAGATATTTAGTGACAAGAATGTTCCTCAAGGTATTGCTTATGTTAGAATTTACAATGTTGTCCAAAAATAGGAATGATTTCATGTTAAAGAATAATACAAGATTATTCAAACACATAGAAGCATGTCTACTGATAGGATATAATTCTCATAAAATATTTTTGATAAAAGTTCCAAAGCAGACTATACAGTATAATTTTTTTGGTAAATAATATGCATTGAGTTTAATATATGATACATATTAAACTATTAAGAAAAATTGTTTCCTAATGATGAGTAAAGAGTAAATTATAAAGAACCCAAGAAGTTACATCCACAACTTTGAAATTTACCCACAGTAATAGATTAAATATGGCCCCAAATTCTCTATACTACCCCTACCAAAATATGGATTCTATGTTTACTTTTTTTCAATTTTTTTTTACTACTTTGAGTAACAGTAATACAGCTCAGTTTCCAAGTTCAAGGAAGTACTATCTCTAGAACCCAAATTTTAATGTACCTATACTCTGAGTGTACCACGCTATAAATGCTATACGCAGGTATTCCAATCAATAGTCCTAGGTGAGTTCAGCCTCCCAGCCTTTGGATCATGATAGCAAAGCCAGCCATCTCAGATCTCAGACCCTCCAGACCAGCTTATGTATCACTGACTACTCTGAACTGCTTCAATGCCTAGTACATGCAGAACCAGATCCACAAAATCACGAGATGGTCCTTGTGTTAAGTCCCTAGCTTTTTGGTGATTTTTTTTATGTAGCAATAGATACTCAGAACATTTGCCACTCAAATATCACAGTTATTTTTTTTAAAAGATGCATTATATACTAAAAGGAGTTGTGTATGAAGTTACACATAGACATTCTCCTAGCCTCCAGCTGAAATCATGTTATCTTTCCGTGTGCCTGAGTTTTATATTGTCAGTATCAAATGGTCTAGTCCCTGATATTTTGTATTTGGAGAATGTTTGCTGACTAGTAAATACAAACTTCTGACATGGTTTTAGGTACCATTTTCCAATATTAAGATTAGGGCTCTTAAAAACAATAAACAGAAAATCACAGAATGCATTCCCCAATGGACTAGAGAGAGGAAGAATAGATTAAAGAAAAGGAAGACTGGCCAGGCGTGGTGGTGCACGCTTGTAATCCCAGCATTTGGGAGGCTGAGACCGGAGGATCCGGGTTCTCGGCCAGCCTCAGCTACCTAGTGAGATCCTCTGCAACTTAGTGAGACCCTGTTTCAAAATAAAGAATAAAAATAGGGCTGGGGGTGTAGCTCGAAGGTAGAATGCCCCTGAGTTCAATCCCCAGTACCGCAAAAAAAAAAAAAAAAGAAAAGGAAGACTGTATGTTACTGTTAAATTCTATTACAAAATCTTCTTATTTCTGAAATAATATTCAAAGGTTAGTCCTTCAGTAAGTGTGTGTTGAACATAGTCTACTTACTGAAAGATATACATTTGTTTTGGGGAAAAGAGTGTGAAGGTAGAATTGGAAAGCCAAACAAACATTTGGAAATTAAATCATCAAGGGACCTCAGGTTATTTGGTACTGCAAAGCCTGGTGGTAGTGGGTAGACTAAGAGAGACAGTAAAAGAAAAAGTGAAAGAGGTGCACAGGCAGATTAGAAGACATCTGACATTAGTCCAGAAACAATGAGAGGCAAAAAGAGTTTAACAGAGGAAATTAGCTCAGTTACTTCATCAAGAAATTTCCTCACTTGTAAACTAGAACACTAATGTAATTATCCCAATCCACAGCAATAAGTCAGTAAAATGTTCTGATTTTGGTACAGGTAAGATAACACCAAATTTGGGTTATACTCAGAACCTAAAAGTGCTGGTTATTGTTGGAATATGGGGAAAAAAGCAAGAAAGAAGACTGTAGGTTAAACACTAGGTTTTTGGTTAGAAAATAAAAAACAGCACAGAAAATGTAGAGGTAAGAAAAGTTAAGAGAAAGGGCGTGGTGCCAATTTCAGAAGGCCAGTTCTGTAAAGAAGAGCTCCCACTGCATCTGGCTGTTCCCAAGGCCGCTCTAGAAATACTACTGTTAGGCAATATGGATTTAGAGTCAGTAGCCTATGTTGAAAGTTGGAGTACTAGAAACAAATCAATTCAGCAGCCCAATACTGCTGAGTCATATTAATCATAGCCTCTTGGTGGGCAGAGAGGTAATTTGTAAAGAAATCATCCTCTCCACCTCTGAGTCTATACAGTGAGCTATAAATAACCTGAATGGTGGTAGCTGAAAGAAAGCAGAAACAGTGAGATGTACACTGGTGAAAGAAAATCAATCCAATCTTTGTGTTCAGGAGATAGTAGGGTTACAGTTTAAAATACTTCATTCAAAGCAACCCAGCTTTTTGTACTTACTGGAAGGAAACCATTAATTTGAGCTATAAGACACTGGCCTTATCCTAGTCTTTTGCCAGTATACTGTGGATGCCTGGATGAAGGAGCCTATAAATAGTGTGCACTTCAATTAGATAAGAAATGCTGAAGGCATTAATGAAGGCATGAGATAAAACTTATGAAGACACAACCCCAGAGTGCACAAAACAATGAGAGTTCTGGTTCTAATGTTAATAAGCTCATTGACTTTAGAAAACGAAACCCTCTCTATTTAAATGGGGCTTTGCATTCTAAATGTCCTTGACTCTAGAATATCTACAGGCGAGGATGTCAAAGATGGTCTTTACATTTATGAAAAAGATATTCATAGAAAGGATAGAAAAAGGAAAGTAACATTTATTGAATGTTGACTATAGACCGGGAATTCTGTTAGGTTGTTTGTACATATTTCGCTTCATTTAAAGCTTTCTAATAAGCCCCAGAGGAAAACGAGGAGCTGGAAATGAAGGTCTTGCCTGTGGCTACAGAGTATGTAGCTGAAGTAGGATTTAAGCAGTCCTATTAGGATTCAACATCCCTCTTCCCTACCCACCTTGCTTTCTCAGGAAGCATAGTCACCTGCTGTTTTCCAAAATAAAATTGACAGCAAAGGAGGAATGGTGAACTATTGTATGGGAAAAATGGGCCCCAGTGCAGATTTTACATGACATAGATAGGAGGAATTAAATCTCCAGACACTGAGAGCCCTCAAGGAAAGGTTTAGAAACTCCTGTTTTTGTGAAGATCTATAAAAACACGACATCTTTTCACCTTTCTAGGGTGGATTAAATGTGATCCTTACCAAGGGCATAAGAATTAGGATAGATGATATTTCAAAGACCAAACCAACTATGCTCTTCATTGATTTCCTAGTATTTGATCTCTTGTCAAAACATTATCGCTAATATAGTAATGAGTTCAAATAGTGATAGTAAGGAAAATTTATACATTCCCAAACTAATTCATGTAATCATATTTTTAAACAAAACAACTTGACATTCTTTCTACATTTCAATGCTGTGAAGATGTAAATGTCTGATTCAATGACTGCTACGTGGTCTGGGAATTCATTTTCAGATGGATTAGCAATCCATAAACAGTTATTCACTTTCAAAAAGAGAGAGTCTTATCAAACACCCCTTACATTTGACAAAAGATTATTCTTTCCACAAACCAAATTCATGTAGCTTGCCTCTAAGCTGCTGCTTCTCAAAGTATCAGCAAATATCACCTACTTTAAACTGATGAAAACAGCTCTAAATGAGAATAAAATGCTGTTACCAGGCAACGGTGATGACATGGAGACTTTTTTCTCTCTCTCACCAGATGGATACTGTCACAGCATCTCTAGCTGCACACTGCTGAGATGACACTGTGTCTCTATAAACCGTTGTTCCCCAACCACAACTTCTCATGCTAAATGTTCTAAAATAGCTTTTCTATGAATGAAAAAAAGAGATTAATTTATTTCTGACCTATCGAGTTTTGAAAAAGCAAAATGCACCAGACAGTAGTAATTAGTTATATTCCTGAAAGACTGCATCTGCTATTTTAAAGTAGCATAGAATATCTCCTGGACAACTTGGTTCATAGGGTGATGGCATTACAAGTCCAGGCCAACCCATCCTTTGAGTTCTACAGTATATATTTTACAATAGTTCAATACTTAGTCTTTGAATTCACAGGTATGTACTTTAAAGAAACCTATCACCATAGTTCAAATTTAATAGTCTCAGGAAGTATAGAGCAAAATACAGCAGCAGGAAATAACAAAGAGTTAAAAAATAAAACTTACACTGGGCATAGTGGTGCATGTCTGTAATCACAGTACTAGGGAGGCTGAGACAGGAGGTTTGCAGGTTGGAGACCAGCCTCAGCAATTTAGCAAGATTATTAGCAACCTAGCAAGATCCTTTTTTTCAAACAAACAAAAAAAAAAGTTAAAAAGGGGCTGAAGGTGTAACTCAGAGGTACAATGTCTCTATGTTCAATTCCCAGTACCACAAAAAAAAAAAAAAAAAAACTTACAAAGTAGTACTTAATTATAAATGGAAATATTCTGTTTGATTGTATATGGAAATATTCTGTTCCCAGATCTGCAGCCAGAACAGCATTTGTTTGTTTGTTTGTTTTTGTTTTTTTTTTTTTGCTAGTGGCTATTGGCATCTAGTCCACAGAGAGTAGATTCCTAAATAATTAGTCCTCAAGGTAAAGTTACCAAGAAAACACTCTCCTGACTGCGGTGTCAGCCGTATAGGGCCTCTTGTGTCTTAGCTCTGAGAAGGCATTTTGAGGTAAAATTCACAAGATTTCACATGGGGCACAAGCTAGTATGTTTGAATCAGAAGGAAGCTATATCTCTAGAAGATAGTAATTTTTTTTTTATTAAAAAGGAGAAAATAACATGAATTGTTTAACTTTCAATGACGAATTCCAAGGCTGAAGAAAAATCCATATAGTATACTAAACAGCATTGTAGGCTGACAGATTGAACTTCCTTTGTATCAGTATGGACCCAATAGAGCAGAATATCTGAAAAAATCACGGGGAAAGGAGGAAAAGAATTACCCAGAAAAAAAAAAAAAAGAAAATGACTTGGACTTTGATGTCCTACTGATCAAATCCTCACACACTGGCTGACACAATCATTTTACTTAGGAAGAAAGAGAAAATGCAATCCGCTGTATCTATAATATTTCCTACTAGAGATCTGTGCTTACTGCATGTGTTATCAAACTGTAATTAACTATCCTATTTTGTGGTTTTGGTGCTTTTAAATACAATGTATTACTTTCTAAAAAAAAAAAAAAATTCTGGGCTAATGGATCTACCCCAGATATACCTCAAGATAAGGAGTGAATTTGGTCTGCCTAACCAACTCTTCTGGCTAAAACCCTTTTTGCTGTTGTCTGCTCTCACGAAGTACATCCCACTAAGACGTGCAAAAACACTGTCCTGTCAAGTAACTTTGACACACTTTAATAATATGGTATTAAGGTATGAGTACCCTTTGGAGCAATGGTTTTGATTGAAGAACTGGTGTGATGAAATTGCTGGAGCCTTTGTGTCCACTGTAATAAGATCCAGGATTATGAAATTCCTCTTCAGAGAAAGAGGGTTTCAGTTATATATAGACTATGGTTACTTCAGAACTACAATTGCAATTAAAACTGTCACCGTTCAATCAAATAGGGAGAGAAATTCTCTGATTACTCCAAGACATAAGGACTCAACACAGATAGCTCAAGGCAGATAAAGTAAAATCAGTCACTTCAATCATTACCAATGTCTCAGTCCATTAGGTGACTATCGTTTTTCTCACTGAAGTCCCTCCTTAGGGTTTTAAAAGTTCTATGAAGAATTTTAGTCCTCCATTAAATTGATGGGAACAAAATAAACAACAAAATCACATAGTACTGGTGAGGTTGGTGGTCACTAGCTCATTCCAATTATGTCATCACTACTAAGACATAAGTGCAGTTGAAATACCTTCTGTATAAGCTCTGCATCTTCTGAGGGGACTACATAGATGCTGTCCAGCCAAATAGTGAAAAGAATCACGAATTCTGTTGATCTAAACCATTCACTAAGTTTTCCTCATAAAAGCCATTGTGGACTGGGTATAGTAGTGCATTCCTGTAAACCCAGAACTTGGGGGGCTGAGACAGAAGGATTGCATGTTTGAGGCCAGCCTCAGAACCTTAGTAAGACTCTGTTTCAAAAATAAAAAGATAGGCCGGGCGTGGTGGCGCATGCTTGTAATCCCAGCAGTTGGGAGGCTGAGACCGGAGGATCCGGGTTTGTGGCCAGCCTCAGCTACCTAGTGAGGCATTCTGCAACTTAGTGAGACCCTGTTTCAAAATAAAGAATAAAAAATAGGCCTGCGGGTGTAGCTCAGAGGTAGAATGCCCCTGAGTTCAATCCCCAGTACTGCAAAAAATAAATAAATAAAAATAAGATAAAAAAAAAGGGCTTAGAGTGCAGTTCAGAGGTAGGATGTCCCTGGGTTCAATCCCCAGCTGATAGCAAATGAAAAAATTGAAGTGTTTCTTCATAGGATTAAATAACATTAAGAACTGGGAGTCCAAGATGCTTTGTTACAATTGTTTCTAAACAAATATCATGCCTTTTAGGAAATATGAAAGAAGGAAGGGAAGGATAGGAGGAGCACATCTCAAAAAGGGGTCAAGTCTACTGTGTCTGGGTCTTAGTATTCTCTAAACTTAAAGAAATCTTTTTTCACATCAGGCTATTTATTCATAAGGAGAAGAATTTCTTTATAGTCATCTTGAATCAGAAAAAAAAAAAAATTCTTGCAAAGGACACCATGCACTGTACTGCAAGTTCTTTCCTTCTAAAATTGTGCTTCCTGTCTGGTTTCTAGAAAAGCTCCTCTTAGTACCCAAAATGATCTATAACAATACAGTGTTTTATCTGGGGATTGTACAACTGAGAGTAATGAGGATCTGGCTGCTCATTTCTTTGCATATGAATTACCATATTTTAATGGAACAATTATCTATTCTCCTTTTTTGAATTACAATTACAGCACCTCTGTTTCTCTATCTCTAGCTGAAGAATATGAAATATTGATTCAATAATCTAGATGTTTTCAATCACCCTATATGTAAATTACTGTAAAGATAAAACAGCTGGGCGAATGACCATTCAACTTTTATCCAGATTTATGAATCAAATAGACACAACTTTCCTATCTGAACTTAGCAAGACCAGTTTCCTTACTGACAGCATTAACTGTTTACATTATTACCATCTAATGCAGGAGCTTAAGGGAAGTAGTGGCTCATGCTTGTAATCTCAGTACTTGGGAGGCTGAGACAGGAGGATAGCAAGTTCGCAGTCAGCCTCAGCTACTTAGTGAGGCCATCTGCAACTTAGTTGAGACCCTGTCCCAAAATAAGAAATAAAAAATAGGGATAGGGGTGTAGCTTGGAGGTGGAATGCCCCTGGGTTTAATCCTAAATTATGCAAAAAAAAAAAAAAAAAAAAAAGAAGGAAGGAAGGGAGGGAGGGAAGGAGGGAGGGAGGAAGGAGCTCAATGCTTCAGTGATCTTCAGTAAGTCTGTATTGAAATGCTCCTAGGAGTAGGGGTACTGATATGTTCTGGGATTCTTCATATATTAGTTCTAATTTAGAATCTTAGATATTATTTAAATCACATCTCAAATCGTCCATTGTTGCTAACACAAATTATACTCAGTTAACAAAAACAATATAGTAATATAAATAGATTGACTGCAGAGTACCTGCTTAACCTGAATCACAGGGCCCATCAATTTTTATTCATAAATTTTAGTTACTTAATATACTCCTTACTAATTTCAGATTATATATCACAGCTTCTAAACAACTCATTTGTATACATATATTAATGTAATCAAAGAACAAATTCATGAATTATTCATATATATTTGGAAGGTTCATAAAAGTGTGTAGATATATTTTTTAAAAATCAGTTTCTAAGTAAATAACAAGTAAGAGGAGCCCTGTAGAAAACTTGAAATTTGAAGTTAACTTTCCCTCAAACATTAGCTGGTGTTACCAGCATACCTCTTAGGGAAATGCATCTATTTGCTATATAAAACATTAGAAAATTCATAAATGTGCTAGAAATGTTACTTTTTTCTTTTGCCAAGAGTTAATCACACATGCAGTACTTGTGTTTTCTCCCAGTAATTTAACATTAATTTAATACTGCCTTAAGAAAGAATGGTTGCAAGTGCTGAATTTCAATATCACTGTACAGTTACATCAACATACAACTTTGGAAATAATATTTTTTTTCTATGCAAATAAATGAGGATTATAACTAGATTTTCTATTAATAGCTGGCATCAGCAGCACCTAGGAAAATTTCATCTGTCTACCTATCTATCGGTTATTGTATATGTATTTGTGTCATTTAACTGAACACTAAATGTTTCTTCTCAAAAGAGGAAGTTGTAAAATCAAAGGGAATGGTGGTGGAAAGAATCAGTCTTTTTATTAGTAGAATCCCCTATGTTTTGTAGAGTAAAGGAGCACTCCATTCCATCTTGATTATAGTGACAGCACACTGATACAATGAGGCTATTAATTCCCTCTGAACAATACATTAAAAAAATGCAAATTCACCTGAAACTCAGCACCCACCAGAGACCTCATGTGCTAATCTCATAGGCTTCATTGAGCTGTTTTATAAGCATGAGTGCACTGCATACATCTACACAGGTTTTTATGTACAAAGATAAATATATATATATAATGCAAATCATAATTCTATTTTTGAATATGCTGGTTTCCTTCATCAAGTTTCAGCATAGTCAAATTTTTGTATGTGTGTGTGTGTGTGGGGGGCAGGTACTGAGGATTGAACCCAAGGGAATTCTATCTCCAAGCTACACCTCAGTCCTTTTTATTTTTCGTTTGGAAACAGGGTCTCACTAGGTTGCTGAAAGTCTTGCTATTTTGATGAGGCTGGTCTCCAGTTAGTGACCCTCCTGTCTCAGACTCCCAAATGCTGGGATTGCAGCTGTAATCCCAGCTCCATAGTCAGCTGTATTAAAACAAACAAACAAACAAACAAACAAAAAACTCTTATGCAAGCGCTTATGGGTGAGAATACCATTCTATAATGTAAGATCACTTGTAGGTTAAAAAAAAAAAAAGCCCTTTTGCTGTGCATGGTGACACAGGCTTGTAATTCCAGTACCTGTAAGGCTGAGACAGGAGGATCTCAGGTTCCTGGCCAGCCTCAGCAACTTAGTGAGGCTCTCTGCAACTTAGTGACACCTGTTTCCAATAAAACAAAAACAAAACAAAATAGGACTGGAAGTGTAGCTCAGAGGTAGAATGCCCCTGGGTTCCATCCCCAGTTACACACACACACATACACACACACACACACACACACACACACACACACACACACACACCTTAATTTAAACAGGCAAGGAAAACCATCTTAAAAGTAAGAAGATAATTTCCAGTTCATGTGGAGGAAAATAACTGTAGAAACTTTCCTGAATAATAGGGAATATATCAATAATATATTGCAGAGGCAATAGGCAATAATAATTCACTTGTTTTTATGTATTTCCACACACAGCATTGATTTTTTTCCCCAATGCAGTTCTATCTTCTGAATTTCCTAAACAGTTACCAATCTGAACTTAGATCAGTAATTTTTCTTAGAAAATAAAACTAGAGGGAATAGATACCTTCTCTGTGATTCTCATTTATGTAAGAAACATGTCTACTGCTCTGATCATTCATTTTATATTTTATATTACAAAGAATAAAGAAAACATGTTTTTTTCCCTAAGAGATACTCCAAGGAGATAATACCAAAAGCATAATTTCTCAGAATCAAGAAGACCTAAAATATAAAACACTGAACTTTGGTTTTAGTTTCTGCTAGATCTCTCCAGCTATAATTATTTTTAAAATCAGATCTAATTTTTGCACAAAAACTTTATCAATTTTAACCCAAGTTTAATACTCTATATTCAGAAAATGATAACACCAAAAGCACTAATATAAAAGGGTTGGTCTAATGCAATAAAATACATAGAATTGAACTGAAATAGGTATATAAGAAATCTGCAAGACTCTCAAACTTATAGGTAATTTCAGTGAGTCAAAGGGAAAAGATTCTTTGCACTTTGTAGGAAAACAGATTCCAGATCATCCAACCATGCTTACATATGTACAAAGATACTTCTCCAAGGAAGTACAAAGGAGTTTGATTTTTCCTATTTGTTTGTTCTGAAGTTTATATTCTATCTATCTAACATGAACGTTTGTTTTCCAAGGACCACTTAGTGAAAGAAAAAACAGGAAATAAGCAAAATCAATATATAACTAAATTATATATATTATAATTATTTTCGAAAAAAAATAAAATCTTCTGCCTTGAAGGCTAGGCAGGATAAATTAGATTTTATAATCCACAAGAAGGATGCCAGAGACTCTTATGACAGGAACCAACCATGCTGGGTGGGGGGTGGGGTGGGGTTGGGAAGCACTGTGGGAAGAATGTCAATGTGCAGATTCAGCAAGAAAGCAGGGGGAACAAAGAAGAGTGAGGAGGTCATTTACATCAGGGCAGATGAAAGTGTCACTTCCACTGTTCACAGACAGCAAGAATGTTGAAGGTGGGGTGAATTCAACAGATATTTCAGAGAAAAACCTGAGATTTGGTAACTCACTGGATACAAGAAACAAAGGAGGCAAGTTCTTTAGTGTTTTGTATCTGTGGACTAAGAGAATGGCCACCCCAAAATCACTTATACAGACATGATTAACAATATTACAGTCCCAAGAATTGCTGTTTTCAACTGAAACCAGAACCACTTGAATCCTGACTTGAAGTCTGATGATGATAGCTTAGGATTTCCTTCTGTCTTTGTGTCGTCGTTTTGAGCATTTCAGCAATATATATGCACACACATGGAAAAATGCTTACCAGTTTGCCACCAATGGTCTAGGACTGGTACTCTGAAGACCTTCTTGGACCATTCCAGAGTCTCTACATCACATCGTTCTCCAGCAACAAATAATGTTTTGAACCTGAATAGAGTGAGAGCAAGAGAGAGAGGGAGAATTCAAGTCATTCTTTGAAAGGAAATCTAATTTCATCTATATTTCAAAAATATTCAATCATGTCAGAGTAACATAACCATATTACCAATATATCATACTGTAGAATAGTAAGAGATATTACTTGTTTGGGTCCAAATGTAACCAAATGCACATCCCAGCATTGGAATGAGATGCTTCAAAAGCAGAATTCACAGCTACACCTTCTCAGTTTTGAGAAGAGCAATTTAGTTGATCTTTGTAATGTATCTGTCATTTTCCTATAATGATCAAACATGAGAAACCTTTTCCTCCTTGACATTACCCCTGCTAATTTTATCTTCGAGTTTGATTGCTGTATTCTCCTGAAGGGTGTACAAAAAAATAAACTCACATGTATCAGCTAAGGCAACAAAAAATGCTCATAAATATGAAGCACCTATTCCTTCTCATGAGTTTCTTTAGTAAAGTTTACTCTGATCTTAAGAACATATTTTCCTTATTTCAGAGACATATTAGAGAAATAAGTGACAAAAATAAATAGGATTGTGGCCTTCCAGGTCAAAAAATTTCTTACCAAGAACACAGGGTTACAATGTAGTGAATGATAATTACCATATTGGCAGATAGAATCGTCATAAAAATGTAAAGTATGAAATAGGAAAATAGAATCAGGTTGACCCGAGTTCATTGAAAGAATGATTATTGTTCTTCCATTTACAATGCCTCCTTGGCCTGTGTGTATGAAGAGTTAATTCATTGTTATCAAAGTAAAAAACAAAACCCTGCATGCTCACCTTGCACAATGTAATTGGCTGCTGAAGATATCTTACTGTTCTCTTAATTTACCATGAAATTTCATGTAGATACATGGACATTCAAATATTCCTACTTCAATGCTCCTACAACATTCAGCTCCTTTCTGCTATAAACATGCATTTCGTTCAACAACTATTTGTTTTTTGTCTATTTCTCACACAAAACTACAAATTCGTTAGGATCATTCACCTTCTAGAGGCTCGGAGTGATGAAGAGGTAGGAAGTTGGCAGAACTCATGCTAGTTTGACTCATTCTTTTACGTAAAAGGGGAGGCAATGTGGATTCTAAGAATATGAAAATTGACAAAGGAACAGTGATGTGAGGGAAGAACCGTTCTGGAATGGCTATTTTAGGAAATTTTAAGTACACAACATAAAAATTAAAGGACTTAAGAGCAGCCAGTTGGCTTCCATGGACTCAACTGGTAGACTGGGATGCTCTGCAAGGAAAAGAAAATACAGAAAAGAAGGGCTGGCAACTCGATGCTGGAAAGGATGTCTGAGGAATATAGAGAAAGCAATAGTAGTAGGGAGGAAATGTAGAAATAACCAGAATGGAAAAAAAAAAACAGAAGAAATAATACTGTGAAAGAAATAAAAAGTTTGGTGAAAATAAAGGCATAACCAGCAAAACATGGTATTTTTGTGGGAGAAGGTAATATTAAATTTAGAGATCTTAAAAAGTCTCTGTTCTGAGGATTGGTGATGTTTATAGTGGCTGAAAGACTGTAATGTGGAAAGACAATGAGGGAAATGAGATTGTGTTGATTGAGGGATTATTGTCAAGATATTAAAAATCACTTGAGGACCCTGTAGCTATGGAGAACAGAGAGGAAGCCTGTGACTCCTTAACTCAAGTCCCTGAAAGAACCTCTGAGCAGGAGAAGATGTTACAACTAACTGGCAGGAGCTTCAAGAAGAGCTAGAATATTAAATAAACATTCATGTTATGTTACCAATTTTACTCTAATATCCCCCCTAACATTTATAGATAATTTTGGCTTCAGAGCTGCTGCACTTTGGCCTTGATGGGGGTGGGGAGGAGTTTAACTAGAAATTCTAGTTACAATCAAGCTGTTGAAAACATGCATCAATTAATTTCTAGATATAATGAATAATAATTAAATAGAAATTATATGACATCTGCACTTGAAGTGCTACCACCTGAAATAATTCATGATAATTCACATTTATAGCTGAGTCTATGCATAAAGAGTATCAAAAGAGATTTTAGTTCCATGATGTGGACTGTTACTGCTCTACATGTTTTCTGAGAGAAAAAGATCTGCATCTGCTAATATCCAGGTATTTATGAATAAAATTATCTAATCACAATATCTTATCTTTTGGAATAAAGTAGTTGGAACATGATAATTACTTAGATCATTTTGATCCAACTGAAATACAATGTGAACCACAAACATAAGAAATACATGTAGTTTAAAATCTTCAAGTAGTCACATCCAAAGAAGTAAGAATAGAGTCAAACTAGTTTTAATAATATATCTTATTGAGTCAAATATATCCCAAATAATAGTATTTTAGTATTCAATGAATATAAAAATTACTAGTGAGATATCTTCCTTTTTTCATGCTAAGTCTCAATTTGGACTTACCAAATTTCAAGAGTTCTGTAGCCATATATGTTAAATGGCTACCATATGGGGCAATATAGAGGAAGACCATGACTTTCTGAAGGAACAACAGAATTCTTACACTAGTTTGGGTGAACTTCTTATGACATAGATGATATGCATGTACATGCAAGGGTGTGAACGTGTCATTAAATACAACTAAGACAATACTATTTAATGTCCTCTAAATAGACCATCATAAAATATCCTTACAAAATTTAGGGTTCAGTGTGGTTTAATAATCAGGCATATTCAGAGGACTTCAGATAACGGCACAGTGCACTGTCAAAATTATTTGAGTAGCTACGCAGTGACATATTTCCTGCCTGCATAACCAAAATTATCTAGGAGTCACTCTTTGACATCATAAATGCCAAAGGTAAAATTTCAATATCCCAGTAAAGACAGAAAAGCATAACTTCAAATTTCATGTCAGAAAAGAATGTGTGATTAGTGTTAGCTAAGAAATAATTTGAATAATTTTTGAGTACCTTCTTGCAGTGCACATGGTTGCTAGAACAATATTTTAATCTCTGAAAACAAAGAAAGGAGACAATGCAATGGTGAGAGCAGGAAGAAGGAGGATTGCTAAAAGATAGAGATAAGGAAAAAATAAGTCTAAGAATTTCTTGACAAATCACGTATGAATTTGCAATTTTAAATACAAGATAAGTAGGCAAAGGATATATTTTTGGAAGTTGAGATTAGAATTTAGATGATCAAATAAGACCTCATTTGACAGAACTGATATAATAGAATTAAATATTTCTTTATTGTTTTGAAAGTAAAGTATAACAAAGAGTACTTCAAGGCTTTAAAGTTTAACACAAGGTTAGTATATTAATGACTTTGTATGTTGTGTAAAAACAAGACAATTAAAAATACAAAGGCTATATTTTTGATAATGCTATGACTGAAAATTCTGAACGTACTGTTCTTTTAGTTGTTCCTTACTCAACCAGGTTCTTGATATTAAAAAAAAAAAAAAGCTGGGATGAAGGACATTATACATTTAGATAATTTGTATTTAAATTTATAAAATGACAGATTTGGCCAATTCGAACAGTGTAGGCAAAGCACAACCAAAAGGAAGAGTTTTACAGATACCAAGGCGACATTTCCATCATCTATCAAGCAACAGATTGCTTCAAAGAAGTCAAGATGGTCCAGATGGCAAAGTGTTTGTTTACATATGAAACTGAAAATTCAGAATAAAGAAAATATTTACAATTGAAGACATGACGTAAATTACAGTCAATTAAGAAATGTTAGCGGACAGTTGAGTGTGGTGGTGAACACTTGTAATCCCAGTACTTGGAAGGCTGAGACAGGAGGATTGTAGGTTCACGGCCAGCGACAGCTACTTAATAAGGCCTTCCACAACTTAGTGAGATCTTGTTTCAAAATAAAAAATAAAAAAAATAGGGCTGGGAGTGTAGCTCAGCGGTAGTATGCCCCTGGGCTCAATCCCCAGTACCACACACACACACACACACAAATGTTAGCATACAATACAAATCTGTAACTAAAGGGTAGCCAATATCTTGATGTTATATTACCAATTTTAATTAGTTAATTTTTATCTTTTTCTCCCCCCAAGCACACCATAATTAATTAACTAATTAATTATAATAGAAAACCATACATTAGCACTGAATTTCTATCTGATGGCAAATTTCAACATTTTGTATTTTTAATCTTAGCACTTATTATTTATAGTTTTATAATATAATTGTATTGCTTTTCTCCTTAGATTATAATTACATTAATATCATTAGGATAGCAATCTCCATTTGGGCATTAGTAAGAAAAAAAGAATTATAATATCCCATAACAGATGAAAAAAAAATGATATCTAGCTTCTTTGCAAATCAGAAACTCCTTCTATTTTCATTAAAACCATTTTATTATTTCCTAGAAGCAAAGGAAAATTATGAGATCATAAGGAATTTAGAAATGTCAAATAGGTAAAAAAACAAAATCCTTTCCCTAAATATGTCAGAAACAGTCTTTGTATTAAAATACTTCAAATTGCTAGAAGTTATTGTTATTTTTCAATTATTTCCTACTAATTGTAGGAAATATAACATATTATAAACAAATATAAGACTTAGGAAAGACATGACTAAAGAAATAATTTAAAATCTAATAATTATTTAATCACATGCTATTTAAATCCCAATTACTTTTAGTAAACAAAACTATGTATGCTATGTGATTTGCTATTTTTATAAGCAGGATGATGATTAAAAGAAAAAAACATAGTTTAAATCTATAATTTAAGTTTTCTTAAACATGAGTTTCCTTCTTATTTTTAAAAGAAAGTTGAGTGGTTTGTAAAAAAAAAAGCAATAGTAATATTTTCAACAATGTATTTCTTACTAATGACTTCAAAGTTATTTTATTAACAACACAAAAAGAAAGATGTCCATATTGGAAAATTAAAAATGTATTTAGATTTTAAAAAAGTAAAACAGCCATTTTTGTATAGTAACTTAGGTTCTCTAGAAGGTAAATTCATCTGTGTTAATTATATATGTTCTCTTTAAAATTGAGAAAATGTAAAATACCAGTTTCTCAATAACATTAACTCCATTTCACGTTTTCAATAGGCACAACATTATTAGCAATCAGAGAAATGCAGATCAAGACTATGCTAAAATTCCACCTAACTCCAGTTAGAATGGCAATCATTAAGAGAACCAACAATAATAAATGCTGATGAGGATGTAGGGAAATAGGAACTCATATTCACTATTGGTGGGACTGTAAATTAGTATAACCACCATGGAGTCAGTATGGAGGTTCCTTAGAAGACTAAAAATGGAACCAAATATGACCTAGCTATACCACTTCCTGGTATCTTTCCCAAAGAATTAAAGTCAAAATGTTATAGTGATATATGCACGTCCATGTTTATAGCAGCACAATTCACAATAGCCAAATTATAGAGCCAACCTAGGTGTCCACCAACAGATAAATGGATAAAGAAAATGTGGTATATACACACAATAGAATTTTACTCAACCATAAAGAAGAACAAAATTATGTAATTTCCAGGAAAATTGTTGAAACTAAAGAATATTATGCTAAGTGAGATCACCAGTCTCAGAAAGTCAAGGGTCATGCATTCTCTTATGAGTGGAACCTAGAGAGAAAACAGGGAACAAAAAGGACTTCAGATAAATGAGAAAAAAAAAGGCCTGTCGAATAGCTGAAGGGGACTGGGGGAGAGGGGTGGAAAGAGAAAAAGGAGACTTGATGAAGGAAAGAGTTCAATTAATGATATGTCTATATATGAAGGTATCACTATCAACCTCACTAACATGTATGGGGGTGACGGGAGTGGCGTGGGGTTTGGAGTGAACACCAAGTGCTGCATGTATGCCCGCATCACTTTGAGCATCCCTGTAATGTATAACTACAATGCCCCAATAAAATACTATCGTACTATAAAGCTCAGTTTTATGGGCGAGTGATCTCCTAGATTATTATTGACTAAATAAACATGCAAGATAATATTCTGATGATGATAACACATAGACAGGTGAATCTGCTTCCAAATCTATTGTACTAAAAACATAAACAAAATGATAATGTGCAATATTTAGAGAAGAAAAAAGTAGAGGGGAAAAATTAATGGGCATAAAACCTATGTGCCTTATCCCAATTTTATATAAAATTGAACATAGTTTGAGATTCAAATGAAGCTAAAAATAAAGCAAAAGAAAAACAACAAAAAAGAAAAACAACAAAATGGATGTGTTGTCAAATTCATTTTAGCCCCAAATAGAAAGTAAGCCACATAAAAATGGATAAAAAACTAAAAACGAATCTGATAATAATTTTCAGGTAATAAAGCAGGAGCAGAAGAAAACTAAAATGAATATTTCTTTCAAGGTCCATCAACTACCAAACAAGCAAAAATCATTCCTCACTTGTGCCAACAGATGTTGAATAAAAATAGATTATTTCAGTGATGCCTCATCAACTTCTAGTTTACATGACAGATCATCATTACTTTTTGCCAACAGTATTCTTGTAGTTATCTCTTTCCTTCATTCTAGTTTCTTCTCTGTGTGTCCCACTAAAATTCACTTTAAACGTAAAGACACCTGTATTAATAGTACACATGTATTTGCCCTTTCTGCCAATGGTCAAGTAGCACTTTGCCCAACAATCTCTCTCAAGTACAATGCGAAAAGCTTAGCAAAACATAAAATATATATATATATATATATATATATATATATATATATATATATATATATATATATGAGAACTAGGCATGGTAGTGTATATCTATAATTCCAGTACTTGGGAGACTAAGACAGGAGGATAGCAGTTTTGAGGCCAGTCTCAGCTAGTTAGCAAGGCCCTCAGCAACCTAGTAAGACCCTGTTTCAAAATAAAAATAATAAAATAGGACTGGGGATATAGCTTAGTTCCCAGAACCAAAATCAAAACAAAAATTAAAAAATACCTTTTAATAGCCAGGTGTGGTAGTAGAGGCTTGTAATCCTAGTAATGTGGGAGACTGAGAAAGGAGGATCACAAGTATAAGACTAGCCTTAGAAACTTAGTTTGAGACTCTATTAAAAAAAAAAAGAAAAGAAAAGGGCCAAGGGTGTAACTCAGAGGCAGAAGGTTCCTGGGTTCAATCTCCAGTACCAAAATTAAATAAATGAATAAATAAATAAATAAAACTTTTGATAGCCAGGCATGAAGTTGATGCATGTCAGTAAGCCTAGTACTCTAGTACTTGGGAGGCTGAAACAGGAGGATCAAAGGTTTGAGGCCAGCCTTAGCAATCTAAATCCCTCAAGCAATTTAGTGAGACCATGTTTTAAAATTAAAAAAAAATAGGGTTGGAGTATAGCTTATAGGCAGTACACCCCTCAGTTTTATCCCCAGTACCTCCCGCCGCCCCCCCCCCACACACACGGCATCATAGGATGAAAGGGGCAATGAGCTCATGAAGCAAAAGGACCCCAAAGAGAAAAGTGTGTAGAGAAGTAAGCCAGCCATTGACTTGCTGTTTCCCCCCTTGGGACCTCATTGTTTTGAATTCCTTTTCAGGCAGTTCATAAATTTCTGTTTCTTTGGGGTCAGTTACCAAAGAGTCACTCAGTTCCTCTGGTGGTGTCACCGTGTCTTGCTTTTTTATGTTTCTTGTATTCCTGTGCTGATGCCTGTACACCAAGTAGTGCAGTTGCCTCATCCAAACTCTTGCTTTCCTAGGGGAAGACTTAGATCTGCATTAGGGCCTGGCACTGCTGGCTGGCAGGGTACCATGGCTTTGGTTCCATGTAGTAGTGTACTCTCATGCAGCTTCTTTAACTGTGATCAATGCTAAGGACGACTGTGGGTGCTTCAATGGGCTAGGCTACAGGGCTTTAGGGTAGTGGTATTGGCTAAATAAGTTATTATTAGGGCAAGAGCTTTCAGGACACTCCTGTTTTTGTCTTCTTTAGAGTAGGGAGGCTTAGTCAAGTGTATCTCTCTTGTTATTGGGCCTGCCGTGGCTCACAGCCATTGACAGCAGCACTGGGATCCAGGACACAGATGCTCAAAGATGCTACGGAACCAGGTTCCTCTACTCAGGGTCTTGCAAAACTACTGTAGCACCTGGGATTTGAGGCATAAGTTCACTCTCCTCGCACAAGTGAATGTGGTTCTTCTACTATGCTGGCGTGTGTCACTGTGAGACCCAGGGAGCTGGGGTGTAACTGCAGCTCTGACCTGCTTGACAGGGCTTCAGGAAAGAAGAGGTGCTCCAGAGGCATGAGCCCCGGAGCATAGTGCAATTCAGGACCCAAAATCAACTGAACAAAGTGGCAGCTCAGACTCTGGGATGTGGCACCACAAAGTGTTGACTCTGGACCCTGGGCAGGTGGGATGTGGCAGCAGCCCCACTGGCTTTGTGAGGGTAGGTGCAGCAGTGTCATGGACCCAGGAATGGCAAGATTCCACTGGGGCTTGGGGCCCAGGGGAAGGGAATAGCACAGTGATGGATCCACTATCTAGAAAGGCAGAGTGTCTCAGCAGCTCAGAATTTAAGAGGCTAGTCAGATATAGGTAGCTGAGGCTGTGCAGCTGCTCTGCGTAGAGTGGGATCCGTTTAGTATCTGATTCCTTGAAATGTAAGGCACATCTGCCTACACCAGGAAGCACCTACATGGTCTGCAGAGCCTCCGGATCCCTGAGGATGGGACATCAGGTCATCTGTGGAGTTATAACTGACCCTATGTGCTGTAGGCTTATAGGCTTCTGGGAGAGAGGATGGCCTTGGCCACGGTGCTAGGGGGTGCAACTGTGCAGGTATACAGAAGGCCTGGTGCCCCTAGGGGACAGGGTACTGCCTTGGCTACAGTGCTGCTCCAGAAGTTCAAGGCTCTGGGTCCCTGGTGGGCAATGAATCATTTCAGCTTGGCCCCAAGGGGAGGTGCATCAGTTACTGGGATGGGAGGTATGGAGGGATCTGTGGGAGCTCAGCCCTAGGAGCAGGGCATAGCAGCAGCTCTACTTGGGAATGCATGCTACTAGGTAGGCATGGTTCAGAGGCAGCTGAGCCTCAGGAGGGGAGAGATGCACGAGCTCCTAACCCTGTGGCAGTACAAACTCTAGCAAGAACTCTTTTCCAAAATGGTGGAGAATAGTAACAAGTGCCACTGGAGGATATTTAATGGCTGGATAGGGTACAGTTTTGGATTCTTCTCTGGGAATGGCTCACTGTCTGGATTCTAGTAATCTCTCTAAGCTGGGCTCAGAGTCACTGAGAACTCCAGGTATCTCTGGTAGTCAATCCTGCAGGTGTTCATGGTGGTGATGGAGGCTATAGGCACCTTCCTGCTTACCTTTCCCTATAGGGGAAATCTCTCCTGGTTCTGAGCTAATCCAGACTGGGAGAATGGGATGGAAGATACAGTCTTTACTTCCTATGTCTATGCAGCTGTCCTGAGTTTGTGTGTTCAGCAAGAGGACTAGGAACTTTCATCAGCCAACCTGCTGATGTCTTGGTTTTACAATTTATTTTTATACTGCTTTGACTAGACATGTAAAGCTTTGCCTATTTTTGTTTTGTCTAGTTTTCAAACAAATCTTATAAGAATCATTTTTTGGGACAACACAATTGAAAGTAATTCTTTTGTAAGGCCTTTACTTTTCCTGCTTATACTGTTCTATGTCATCGTGCCCTAATAAATCCATTTATGCAACCTGAAAAAAAAAAAAAAAGAATCATTTGTGAGAGTTTCTGTCATTCTCACCCCTCCATATTAATATAGGTTTGGCCATAGGGCACACATATACTCAGTATTACTAAGTTCTTCCAATTTACATTCTTTAGCAATGTAAGAACAGCTTCATATCATTGCCAGGTACTGTCATTGTTAGATATTTTATATTATTTTGCCTATATCATGGGAATCAAATTCTACTTTTGTCTATTTCCTTAATGATTTGTAAAATTTTTTATATCTTTTGTGTCCTCATTCTTTTATGGTTATATATGTTGCAATTATCTTCTCCTAGTGTATGATTTGTCTTTTAGTTTTGTTCATTATTTTAGTAGACAAGTATTCATTTCAGTGTAGTTAAATTTCATCAACATTTTCCTTAATGATTTGTGATTTATGGATTAAAATAGCACTCCCTGGAAAAAAATACATTAAAATAGCCATCTATGATTCGTTCTGAAATTATTAAGCCTTTGTTTTATTATTTTAGTGTCTTTAAACCGGACGAAATTTATTTTTACATAGGAAATATGGTAGGAAACTATTTTTTTCTCTATACATAACCAGTTATCCCAGCAATATTTATTTAAAAGTCTATGCTTGCACTAGTCCATTAGGCACTTCTTATAAAATTAGTTTCCAAAGTGATGTGGCCCTGTATTCAGAACTATTCTTGTATAAGTTGATCTCTGCTCCAATACCTAATGATGTATAACAATATATTACAAGTCCTTGCATCTACTAGAACATAACTCCAACCCTACCTCTACCCAAATCTAGTTATTCTCTGTACTTTCCCTCAGTACATAGTAAGGACCATCACATTTCCATTGAACAAACTCTTCACCATATTTTTTCATATTAATTTATTGAAACATAACACCCCATTATAATTTTATAGAAAAATAATTACATAAACAAAAATAATTAGCTTATTTTTGTATCTCACATTCTCCTACATATATATTTTACTTTATTAAGGTTTTTAGATATTAAATTCTCTTAGCCTTGCCCATATGATTTTTTTTTTAATTTTTGCCCTCATTCTTCAATAACGAAATTTTAGTTTGACAATCATTCTCCCTCAGCACTTTGAAGATTTCACTCTATTGTCTTCTAGCATCTATTGGCATCGGTTTGACATTCCTTTTGGAGGATCTGTCAAGTCTCTCTGGTAGTTTATTGGATTTTCTCTATAGCCTCTATTGATGTTCTGAAATTCAAAATGACATGTCAAAGTGAATTTACTTACATTTACCCTGCTCCATGCTTGGAGAGAGAGCACATTTCATCTGGGACACATGTCTTTCTTCAATTCTTTAACATTACCAATTGCTGGCTCTCCTACTATCTTTTTTTCCCCTTTAATTTTTTTTAAACTCTCATTATTTTCTTCTAAAATTTTTATTAGAAATATTTTTAGCTTTTCATTTTTCTTTTGGGTTTTTTCTTCCTCTGTCTGTATACTGTATTCTAGATAATTTCCTCAATACTCTTAGGTAGTTTTAATAGGGTTTTTGGTTATACCTTTAACTTATTTAATTTATAATGAGATTAAACCATTGAGTTAATTTTAATTTTCTTTTTATAGTTATTGTGTGTGTGTGTGTGTGTGTGTGTGTGTGTGTGTGTGTGTGTGTGTGTGGTGTACCCACGAGAGTCCTACCTTGAGCTACAACCCCCAGGCCTACTTTTTATTCTTTATTTTGAAACAGGGTCTACGTTGCTGAGGGCTTCAGTAAATAGTCTCAGCCTTCCAAGTACTGGGATTACAAGCGTGCATCACCATGCCCAGCTATATTTTTTGTATTGAAATAGTGTCTCTCTAGGTTATTGAGAATCTCTCCACATTGCTAAGGTTGTCCTTGAGTCTGTAATCCTCTTGTCTCAGACTCCCAAGTACTGGGATTACAGGCATGCACCACCATGTTCAGTTTATAGCTATTATATTGTGAATATTTTTATGTAAAAATTATGATCTTATGACTTTGATCACCCTTAACATGCTTAAATTTTTAAGGGACCACAGAATAAAATTTATTTAACTGAAATAATCCATTCTCTAACTATTGATTTTATTTGATTTAGATGTCTTTATATGCTTTGGCATCTTACTTTTCAGGCTCTATTTGAAGGAGTGGTTGTCTTATTTTACTTCTTTGAGCTCTCTCCTGTGCTCACCCCTTCAGTCCAACAGGTACATCTGTGACATAACTATCTCCAAAGGTCCAATGATAAAATGGTAGTATAGAAATATTAACCCAAAGTGATGTATGGTTATCACAGATCCTGTTCCAGGACGGCAGATGTGCAGTTTAGCTCAGTCTCCAGTCGTTGGCTGTTCCTCCTTTCACTCAGACCCCTAAACCAAAGCTTGCTATAAATCACAGTCCTAGAAAACAACAGACAGTGAGTATTTCCATCTCCTTTCATTTGTGGGGAAAGGTTGTCCAGGTTGTCTTCAAGCACTGAGCTGGCTTTGATTCCATGGTCAAAGCAGAGGAATGCTGAATCCCTATCATGCTGCCAGCACCTGCTTATACACCATACAAGTCTCTGGCTTCAGCCAAATTCACCATTGTGCAAATGGATTCCTTTTCTAGCACACAGAAGTGTTGACCTTAGTTTGAGCTCATTCCTAATGTTCTGCTTTTTCTTTCTTTCTTTTTTTTTTTTTTTTTTGTATTATCTCTTATCACTAGGTAATTGGAAAAGAAAGGAGGCATCAAAGTTAAGTTGCCATGAAATCTTGAATGGAAGTCCCAGCATTGAATTTTTTCTAACTTAATTAAAATTGAACCAGAAGAACATAGGAAAATAAATCACCATGATATAATGAAAAACAGTGGTGAATTAGAAAGCAGAAAATAATGATAATAATTAAGACTTAGTCTATGCTAAGAACTATTTAGAGCGCCTTTCCTGGATTGTGCCCCTTTGATTTTCATTATACCTTTGTGTTATTACTAACCTTTGGTTCCAAACCACAACAAAACTTGGAAGAATAGAGAGATTATGTAACTTTCCTGAGGTCACAAGACTGCTAGATTGTAGATGTGAAAACAGTGAGTCTAGCTGCAAAGGGAGAAGCTATTCTATATTGTATCACCTAGTACCAGCTTTGCCAGGAGCAGCTCTGTAATCATATGAATGTTATTTTACCTCTCTGTGACCAAGTTTTCTCACCTGTGAAATGAGACAATTACATTAAATGACTTGCAAGCTAGTTTCCTCAACTCTAGTCATCTATGATATTATGTAAATATTAATTCACAGTTCCATCTGGCTTCCTATTTCAGAATTCTCTTGTAAATGTATTTGGGAAACCTAAATGTTTGGCAAATGCCCGGATTTATTCTAAACAATCTTTTAAAAAAATATTAAACCATATTTTAAAAGAAAATTTCATCCTTTGAAATGTTCTATAAAAGAGAAAAGCAAACACTGTAAATCATGAGATTACAATGATAATATCTAATGTCAACTGGATATGAAATATCTTGAACATAAATTTAATACTAGAGGTATATTTGCATGAGAAGACTAGAGTTCTGTTCTATTATTCAGTCTTTAACACAATCTTAACTCTTTTGGGCCTCAATTTTCTTGTTTTTAAAATAAAATAGTTGGATTTCTGAAGTCTTTTCTATTTCTAACATATTTTTAATAGCCAAGTGAGAAACTATGAAATTAATTAATTGATGTTATTATTTGAATAGACCAAAAATATGAAAAGTAAAAGATGCTTTTATGCCATAAATGACAAAAATCCTTGGGTCAAGTCAGTTTCTAAATTTGTCCCTTCGTATTCAAAACTTACCTGTGGTATTTAGCTGAGTGTGGGTCCTAGTCAGATTGCCAGAGTTCATTTCTTTATGAAGAGTTACTTAAACTACCTAGTCCTAACTTTAATTTTCAGAATGCAGGTAATCACAACATCTATCTATGAAGATGCGGTGATGACTAAATGAAATGAACAAATTGTGTCTGGTAGAGGGGGTGATTTAATATATTAATAATAGTAACTGACTGAAATTATAATTGTAGTAATAGTGTTTTCATTTACTAATAATGGTATTTTCATTTATTAAAAATAGTAATTTGAATTGGTTGAAGGTATTTGTAGATTAAAACATTCTAAATATTTCAACCATTTCCAAATATCTATTAAAAACTGATGCATGCATCATGCTGAATAACTTAGGTGTCTAGAGAAAGAGGGGCATGATCAGGGGAAATCTCTTGCCATTTTACTTACATTAAATCTCATACTCATGCCTACGTGAATACATTTGGAAAGAATGATGATTTAGTGAGCATTTGGTATTGTGTGAAGAATAAGATTAAGTATACACACACATATATACACATATATGTATACATACACAACACACACACACACACACACACACACACACACACACACACATATACACCAATGGGAATCTGAGAAAACAAATTTGAGACCTTAATTTGCTGCTAATAGAACTTTATGCCCTATGATCACGGTACATTTGTCAGTAAAGAGACTGTACTAAAATCGCTATTTTTTTCAAAACCTCTGGAATTGTCTTAAGATTTGGAGACTATATATATGTATTTGGAGAATACATATATGTATATATGTATTCTAAGGCATTTTCATTAAAATCTATTTACAGTATTTACATTATAAATATAAGTAATTTCAGGTATATTTTTTGTAATGTTTAAAAAAAGTAAAAAAATAAAAATAAAGCTAATAATTCTGACCAAATTGAAGGCCTTCTTACATCTGCAGTTGACTGTATAATATCTATTTTAATTTATTTGAACCATCGCAACATAAAATTCAAATACTGTGGTATTTTACTTTAAAAAATTCAAACTACCTTACTTCAAGGCCATGCTTTCACTTGAACAAACTACAAAATTTCTTCTTTTACTTTCTGAGAGAAGTGACCTATATCAGAGTTCAATGAGAACTGACATGGGAATCTGCCTTGAAGTTACAAATTGCTATAATTATCTTTGAATATGCATATCATTAAACCAAAATGGATGTCAATAAACCAGCACAAAAAAAGTCTAAACTGTTCACAGCACATTATTATAAAACAAAAGTAAAATAATTTCCCTCACTCTTTTTTACATGTGTAATTTGGACTATGATTTTCACATTTTATCTGTGTACATGAATTTAAATAATATTTACATCCAATCTTCTACTTTCAAAAGACAGATGCTGAGATAACATGCATTTGAAGTCATAATCAGCATTTTACTTTTTAAGGAAAATATAAGCAGGGTAGTTTAAACAAAGATAAATGTTTGGGTAAGATTCAAGCTAAAATAAACACGATGCAGTATTTAAAAATCTCTCAGTATAGTTAAAATTCCAACAATTTTTAAGTTATATGTAGAAGAGCCATTCTTAACAGTTGAATCTTTGGACTCTTCCCATAGAGGTATTACACTACTATATAAACTACAATGCTCACTTATTCATTTTGATTGCAGTTTTTAATGTCATTTGCCCTGTGCATCCCTACTTCACCTTGTCAGAGAGTACTGCTTCCCCAAGGCTGCCCCAGGGTCCTGTTGACGGATTGCTCTAATTGCAGTCGGCGCTGTAAACAAGGCAGCAACTCCATGCTCTGCAAGCACACGGAAATAAGCACCAGCATCTGGTGTTCCCACAGGCTTCCCCTACAATGAGATTCATTTAAAATGTCACTGGGTAAAATGTCTCATATTTCACGGACAGTTCAATACTTATACATTTAACTCAGCAATATTAACCAAGCTAGGTTTTCGACAAATCTTAGTTTTAAAATATTCCCATATTCTATCATAAATAAAACAAACCAAATGCCCAGACATTAAACAGCCTGTTTGCTCCCTTACAGCATCCTAAAAGCATCCAAATTGTAATGTTTCCTTCCTTAAGTTTTGAAAGACAAAGCACGGGGAATATATATATATATATATATATATATATATATATATATATATATATATATATATTACATTCAAATTGAGAACATAAAACAGTCTTCTGTTTGCCAGGAAATTAAATCCAATGCTTTGTGTGGTGGACTAAATGAGAGGCATCGTCATATTCTAACATTCACATGTTTTTTCATGATAGGTATTAATAGTGACAAAAGCAATTCTCTAACACTTGAGAAAAGAGAAAAATCTGAAATCACAGTGATTTCTGAGCAATGACCTTTTCAATTAAATGTCTCACTCCAAGAAAAGTAACTTGAATGCATTGAAAAAAAAAAAACTGAGATAACTCAAAAATGAATGTTTTCCATAGCATCAGAATGCCAGTATACATGTTGAATAGAAAGATCACGCATTTTATATAACAATTTTGGTAAATTGTAAATGATAGTGACATTCCTAGCAGTACCTTCATATATGCACATGGCATCATTTGGTTTGTTTTTTTCCTGGAACATCCTTCTTTTTCCCCTCCTCCTTCCCCCAACCCTCTTACACCTCTCTTCTTATTTTCATGAGATCCCTTTTATTTTCATTTTTCTTTCTCACTTCCACATATCAGAGGAAACATGCCACTGTTAGTTTTCTGAGTCTGCCTGATCTAACTGAGCAGAATGTTCTCCAATACCATCACTTTTCTTGTGAATGACTTTTTTTCTTCTTTATGGTTGAGTAAAATTCCATTGTGTCTATGCACTGCACTTTCTTTATCCATTCATCTGTTGATAGACACCTAGGTGGCTTCATAATTTGGATATTTTTAATTATGCTGACATAAACATGGGTATACATGTGTCACTATAGTTTTCTGACTTTAAAATTATTTGGAGATACTGAGGACTGTAATATCTGGGTTACATGGTGGTTCCATCCCTAGTCTTTTGAGGAAGTTCCATACTAGTTACCATAGTGGTTATAATAAGTTATAATTCACCAGCAATGTATAAGTGCTCCATTATTTTTCTGTATTCTTGATGATTTACATTCTAACTAGAGTTAGACAGAATGGCCATCATCAAGATGTGAGATGGAATCTCAGTGTACTTTTTATTTGCATTTCCCTGATTGCTAAGGATGTTGAACATTTTTTTTTTTTTTTGATACTAGGAACTAGGAATTGAACCCAGGGGCATTCTACCTCTGAGCTACACCCTCTAACCCTATTTTTTATTCTTTATTTTGAAACAAGTTTATTCTTTATTTTGAAACTAAGTTGTGGGGTGCCTCATTAAATTACTGAAACTGTCCACAAGCCTGCAATCCTTCTGTCTCAGCTTCCTAAGGACTGGGATTACAAGCATGCACCACCATAACAGGCTGAAAATTTTTCCGTACACAAAACTAGACCTCTATCTCTCACCCTTGTACAAAATTCAAGTTGAGCTGGATCAAAGACTTAGAAATTAGACCAGAAACTTTGCAATTACTACTAAAAGAAACATAAGGTCAACTTTCCAACTTATAAACACAGGCAAAAACTTCCTCAATAAGATCCCTAAAGCCCAGGAAATAAAGCCAGAATCAATAAATGGGAAGGCATCAAAACAAAAAGCTTCTGTACAGCAAAGGAAATAATCAAGAGTGAGAAGAGAGAGTCTACAGAATGGGAGATAATTTTTGCCACCTACTTCTCTGATAGGGGACTAATATCCAGAATATATAAAGAATTTAAAAAACACTTAACACATAAAATAAAAATATCAGAATAATTTAATAAATGAGCAATGGAACTAAAGGAAACATTTTATTGATGTTTCTACAAAGAAAAAAATAGGTAAATTATGAAAATAAATCAATAACTTTATAAATATTCCAAGTGACTCCTGAAATATATTTTGGTTTAGCCATATCCTTTCCTTCTTCAATCCATTCTAAATTTTAGATTCAATATCCACTTATAATAGATCTTTGATAGGGTACTGTGTGTGTGTGTGTGTTTGTGTGTATGTGTGTGTGTGTGTATGTGTGTGTGGTAGGGGTACTGGTGGTACTGGGGACTGAACTCAGAGGCATCCTAAATTCAAGGTATATTCTGAGTTCTATTTTATGTTTTATTTGGAAATAGGGTTTCACTAAATCATGGAGGTACCATGCTAGGCTCTTTTTAGCACCAAAAAAAGTGTATGTTGCAACTAGAAATTAATTTTTATTGTCATAACTATCCCAAAGCACCTAATTCATTACTACTTCATATGGGTCAACACATTCAAATAGTATAAAAAGCCACCAGATATAATCTGGCAGCACATGTCCATAATCTTACTCACAAAAACATATCAGTCAGAAATGATTCAAGAACTTTATTTTTTCTAAAAAAGCGAAGTTAACATTTGGCTTTTACCTCTTCTATAGTCCTTAGGCACAAATCAGTCCCTTGAGAAGTAGGTTGTAGAAGAAGGTTGTAACTTGGGAAACTTGATTTCACCCTCTAAAAATGATTTGTTAACAATCTTTATTCAAACCAGACACAGTAGTAAATGCCTATAATCCCAGTACTTGGGGAGCTGAGACAAGAGGACTTCAGGTTCCAGACTAGCCTCAGCAACTTAGGAAGACCTTTGCTTTCTTTTTTTTTTGGGGGGGGGGTGGTTTTTTGTTTGTTTGTTTGTTTTTTAACCTGGGACAGTCTACCTCTGAGCTACATCTCCAGCCCTATTTTATTTTATTTTGAAACATGGTCTCAGTTGCAGAGGGCCTCACTTTGTACAAGATCAGAGAAAAAGCCCACCATGCCACATAATAATCAAAATGACTAATGTAGAGGCCAAAGAGAGAATCTTAAAGGAAATAAAATTAAAAGACAAAGTGACATTCAGAGGAAAACCAATTAGAATCACTCCAGCTCTCAAACCAAGTCATGAAAGCCCTGAGCACCTGAAGCATCATATTCCAAACTCTGAAAGAAAACAACTTGCAGCAAGATTTTCCTACCCAGCAAAACTATCAAATTGGACAGGGAAATAAAAACCCTCCATGACAAACAGAAGCTGAAAGAACTTATGTCTTCCAAACCAGCACTAGAGAAAATACTCAATGAGATTAACTACACAGAAGGACTAACAAATAAAAGTCAGAACCAGAGAAACAATAATTTCCATCAAACAAACAACTCAGCAAACACTACCTCAAACAGAAGTTAAAACTCAAAATGTTAGAAATTAAAAATCATCTCTCAATAATCATGCTGAATATAAATGACCTCAACTCCCCAATAAAAATACATAAGGTATCAAAATGAATTAGAAAGCATAATCCATCTATATGCTGTCTGCAAGAAAAACACCTTACATGATACTCACAAACTAGAAGTGAAGGGCTGGCACAAGGTAATCCATGTCAGTGGAGCTCAAAAATAAGCACAAGTAGCAATTATGATATCAGACAAATTAGACTTCAAGTCTAATGTATTAGAAGAGACAAAGCAGGTCATTTTTTACTAGTAAAAGGAACAATTCAGGAAGAATAATGATAGTCAACATTTGTGTCCTAAACATAGGTGCAGCCCCTTTCATAAAACAAACACTTCATGACATTAAGTCACACATAGATCTCAATACAATAATACTGGGAGACTTCAACACTTCTCTCACATTGCTAGACTGATCTTCTAGATAAAAGGTTAGTAAAGATGCCTTATACCTAAAGAACACTATAAAGCAATGGACCTATTAGACACATACAGAATATTTCACCCAACTACAACTGAATTCACATTTTTCTCAACTCCTCACAGAACTTTCTCCAAAATAGACCACATCTACGGCCACAAAACGAGCAGTAGCAAATTCAAAAAATGTGACATAATCCCCTGCATCCTTTCAGACCACAATGGAATGAAACTAGAAATCAACTGTAAGTAGACCCAGAGTAACCACATAAACACATAGAGAATGAATAGCACATTGCTGTACAAGGAGTGGATCATAGAATAAGTAAGAGGAGAAATTAAGAAATTGCTAGAAACAAATGAAAATAGAGAAACAATATATCAAATCCTCTGGGACACCTAGAAGACAGTACTATGAGGAAAACTCATAGCACTGAGTGCTCACATAAAAAAAAAAAAAAAAAAAAAAAAAAAAAAAAAAAAAAAAAAAAAAAAAAAAAAAAAAAAC
>PVLC010001010.1:69443-98368 GCA_004027655.1 Graphiurus murinus | reverse complement strand
TTCTTGAAAAAAATAAACAAAGTAGATAAACCACTAGGCAACCTAACCAAAAGAGAGAGAAAACCAACCCAAATCACTAAAATAAGAGATGAAAAAGGTGGTATTACCACTGATAGTGTGGAAATCCAGAGGAGTATCAGATACTACTTTGAAAAACTATACTCCAACAAAATGGAAAATCTAGAAAAAATTGACAAATATATAGACACATAAAACCTTCCTAAATTGAATCAAGAAGGTAGAGAAAATTTAAACTGACCAAAAGTGATCAAAGAGATCAAAGCAGCAATAAAGAGCCTACCATCAAATAAAAACCCAGGACCAGATGGTTTCCCAAGTGAATTTTATAAAACCTTTTTAGAACAGCTAATCCCAATACTGTTCAATTTATTCCATGAAATAGAAAGGAAAGGGACTGTCCCAAGGAAGTCAACATCACATTAATACCCAAGCCAAATAAAGACAGCTCAAGAAAAGAAACTATAGGCCTATATCATTGATGAACATAGATGCAAAACTGCTAAACGAAATACTAGCAATATGCATTCAAAACCACATCAAGAAAATTATACACCATGACCAAGTTGGATTCATCCCAGGGATGCAAGGCTAGTTCAACATATGAAAAACAATCCATATAATTCACCACATAAACAGAACCAAAGACAAAAATCACATGATCATCTGAATAGATGCTGAAAAAGCATTTGATAAAATCCAACACTCATTCATGCTAAAAGCACTGCAAAGAATTGGAATAGAAGGAACATACCTTAACATCATAGAGGCAATATACAATATTAAATGGGGAAAAAACTGCAAGAATTCCCACTAAAACAGGAACAAGACAAGGGTGTCCATTATCACCACTTCTTTTCAAAAAGGTACAAGAGACTCTAGCCAGAGCAATTAGTAAAGAGAAAAAAATCAAAGAAGTAAAAATAGGGATGGAAGAACTAGAATTGTCCCTATTTGCAGATGACGTAATACTATACTTAGAAGAACCAACGAACTCAACCAAAGACTTATAGAACTGATCAACAAATTCAGGAAAGTGTCCAGATACAAAAGCAATCTTAAAAAAGTCAGAATCTTTTCTGTATGCTAATCATAAATCCATTGAAAAAGAAATCCAGGAAACACTTTCACTCATGATATACCCCCAAAATAAAATACTTAGGAATAAACCTAACCAACTAGGTAAAAGACTTCTACAAGGAAAATTATAAAACATTGAAAAAAGAAATCAAAGAATACCTTAGAAAATGAAAAGATCTTCCATGCTCTTGGATAGGCAGAATAAATATCATCAAAATGGCCATTCATCCAAAAGTGATCTACAGATTCAATGTGATATCCATTAAATTACCAAGGTCATCCCTCACAGACATAGAAAAATTAGTCCTTAAATTCATTTGGAACAACAAAAAACCCAGAATAGCCAAAGTAGTTATCAGCAACAAGAATCATGCAGGAGACATCACAATACCTGACTTCAAACTATCCTACAAAGCCATAGTGAGTGAAAAAACAGCATGATATCAAGATATTGGCACAAAAACAGACACATAGACCAATGGAATGGAAGAGAAGACTCAGAAACAAATGTGCACACTTACAGTCAATTGAGACTGTACATTAAAAAAATAAATAATAATAATAATAATAATAACCTAATCAAGAAATGGGCACTTGAATTGAATAGACACTTCACAAAAGAAGAGATACAAATGGCCAATAAATACATGAAAAATGGTTCAACATCATTAGCAATTAGGGATATGCAAATCAAAACTACACTGAGATTCCATCTACCCCAATTAGAATGGCAATCATCAAGAAGTCAAAAAACAAATGTTGACAAGGATGTAGGGAAATTGGAAATCTTCTATGCTGTTGGTGGGATTGCAAACTAGTTCAGCCACTATGGAGATAAGCATCGAGATTCCTCAGAAAACGTGGAATGGATCCACCATATGACCTGGCTATGCCACTCCTGGGTTGCTTTCCAAAGGGGTTGAAACCAGAGAAGTGCAGTAATATATGCATTCCCATGTTCATAGTAGCACAAGTCACAGTAGATCCAACCTAGGTGACCATCAATAGATGAGTAGATTATAAAATTATGGGATATTCACAAATGATATTCTACTCAATAATAAAGAAGAACAAAATTATGCCATTTGTAAGAAAATGGAAGGACCTGGGTAACATTATGTTAAGTGAGATTTACCTGTTTTAAAAATTATTTTTATAGGTTTTGCTTTTTAATTTCCTGAGAATTTCTACTTAATCTGGCATTTAAACAAAATTATAATGGCAAATTCTTTTCCAGAAATAGCCTGCTGAGTAACATAAGTATTAAGTCCTTCATGATGTAAACACTTCATGTAATATAAGGCAGAAACAGAACAAGATCTTCCATCAGAAAACATTGTTCACACACAAACAAGTTATAGTAAAGTAGGTAGTGCTAGTATATTCATTCATTTAGTCAATATTTATTGAGTATGTACTATGGGCTAGACATTGTTCAAAATTCTGGAAACAAATTTTTGAATAAGAGATAAGGTCCTGCTCTAATCAATTTATATTCTGGTAAGCAAAGGTGTATGTGTGTGTGTGTGTGTGTGTGTGTGTGTGTGTGTGTGTGTGTGTGTATGTGTGTGTGTATTATTAAAACTTATATAGCAGATGCTGCAAGGTATTTGTGTCTAATAAAAGGAAGGAATTCAGTAATAAACAAAGGAATTATATAGTCTCAGTGCCTATCACTACTAATAGCTTCAGAAAATTGAAGCAAAGCCTGTAAGCATCTTTTACATGAAAACTAAATAAATGTGATTCAACAGCTTATTGGTCTTATTAAGCACTCTTCTCCTCTACCCTCCTGCACATGCACACACACAGAGAAGCACGGGCACTTAGGCAATATAATCTCTTTACATTGCCTTTTAAAAGTAGCCAATAACACACTAATCATACATGAAGAAAGGGACGCTACTCCAGAGCTTATGTTTTTAGCAAGGAGCAACAGCTCACAATATTCTATTTAAAAATAAGAAGATCCTAAGATTATAGGGATTTAAAACAAACAAAAAGCACAGCAAAAGCAGCAATGAAGCAAAAGGTAGCAAAACAAAAACTCTTCCAATTCTAATTAATACCATTACCACTTGCTTTTTAAATTCCCTTGCCCCAAACTAAAGTCTACATTATTGATTGCTGCCTAAATAATAAGAAACCAACAGTGGTATTAATAATGACAAAGTAGAGATTATAAACCTTTTACTGTTACAAATCATGGATGCTTAATATCAGAATTTTATGAAATATCAACCACGAATATCAGCTGGATTTATAATGTGGCTAGTGATGACACAAAGCCCAGAAACCAGCTGCTATAAAACATACATTAAAATTAACAGGATTTGTGTGTGTGTGTGTGTGTGTGTGTGTGTGTGTGTGTGTGTGTGTGTGTTACTGGAAATTGAATCCAGGGGAATTCTACCTCTGAGCTAATCCTCTGACCCTTTTTATTTTTTATTTTGAAACAGAGTCTCACTAGGTTGCTGAAAGTCTCACAAAGTTGCCAGGGCTGTCCTCAAACCTGGAATCCCCTTGTCTCAGCTTCCCAAGTACTAGGATTACAGGCATGTACACAAGGCACAGCTTAAAACTAACTTCGATGTAAATTTTCTACCACTTCCAATTCAATGTGTTAATACTAATGAACTGCAGACAACAAGTGTCTGGTTAGAAAACCAGGTAACATCTCAACTTCTCACATGTTTCTACTAATGTTAAGTCTTCAACACAGTGAAATACATGCCCTTAGCAATATATATATTTAAACATTCAAATTAAATCTGTGAGCAAAAATGTTCAATGGTTTTATTATTAATCCCATAATGTAGCTTATCCAAGGCTGGAGGTCAGTGCTACTTGTGGATTTGTAGATTCTGACATAGAAATTTTCAATCAACTGCAGGTTTTGCCTTTTTCTCTGTGTGTGGCAGGATTAGAAATACATCTGGTCTCATTGTGAACATGACTTTTGAGAATGTCACCCAAGGCATGTTGTTCTTATAGTTCTGAGGTGGAGACAGCAGCATCCCTTATCTCCTTTACTGAGTAGAACTGAATTTCATTTTAGCAGACATGTGCCACAGAGTGTTGGCTTGTTTATTTTGGAATAATGATGATGCTGGCAACAGATCACATTTGTTGGGTTCCTACTGTATGTCATATGCCTTTGTCAAGGCAGGATTGTTTGGGCCTGCAACATTTAATCTGGAGAATTATTAAAACATAAGCAATTTTCCAGGATATTCTATTTAGTGGAAGAAATCAAAATGCAGAATAGTGTGCATTCTCTGTACAATGCCATTTGCATCAAATGGGAAAATACATGACTTAACTGTTATACATATATAATTAACTGCCTTCAAAGGAGAGTTTAAATGCTAGAAAGAAGGGGAAGTGAGATTTTCGGTTTATCCTTTTGAAAGATTTGAAATGTGGACCAAATGAGTGTATCACTTCTTTCAAAAATGTGCATTTCCTTCCTAAGAGTCCTACTTTCTATAACTCGGATTATTTTGTTCCAATTTTGAAAATATTGCTGCTGCTTTAAAGCCACATGGGTTAGTTGTTCTGTCTTTAAGATTCTGTGACTAGAGACTTTATTGTTCTTTTTTAAGAACTGAATACTTATAAATACAATCTGATTCATAGAGATTGACTTCCTTGATTGCTTGCTAGAGATTTCCCACCATTCCATTGGCCTCACCTATAAGAATATGCTGCCATCTTGCTTCCTTTATCTTATATATAGCATCATCTAATATTAATTACTCAAACCAGAACTTGTCAACTTTAAATGCATAGCAGAATTTATTGGATGCTTTTGAGAGCTATCTAAGTCCAGTCCTCCCAGGGATTCTGATTCAATGGGCTTCAAGTTGGACCTAAGCATTACTGGGCATTGTCATGTTTTTGAGTCTCCTAAGTGATTGGACTCTGCAGTCAGGATTTAAAACAAATGCATAGTCTCTAGATAGGAACTACTTGAGGTAAAGTTATTTTTCAGTACCCACTTGTCTGGCAGTTTTAGTGGATGAGAATAGAATTTAATACAAGCCATTATTGATTTTCTTTATCTGTTATAAATAAATTAGCTAAGTTCAAGTACTAACAAACACACTATATAGACAGTTAATAAATTGTCCAAACCCTAATATCAACAAGCACATAAATCAACAAGTGCATAGAACACAACACTCTATACCTTAGAGACATTCAGCTACAAAACAAACCCAAGAACATGTGGTATCCTAAACACTTAGGGGAGGCAATTTTTCCAATTCAAGGAAAGGCTGCCTACCTCCTCAGGGATTAGGAAAACCCTCATCTGGCTCAATTTGGACACATAGGCCTAAGGACAAAGTTGTCTGAAAATAATACTTAAGGGGCTTCCTGGGGACAGCAGATCTGAAGTCTCACCCATGGACAGAACACATGCTCCACTGGGACCATTCCAACTGGCACTCTGGTCAACTGTCTGAAGGGACTTCCCAGCCCATGAGTCCACATGTTGTTGCTCACCCTGATTTGGTGAGCATACATACTGTATACAGCATGCTATAGTGTGATTGTCTATTTTGATTTCTATGCTTGCTTCTATAATTCATTTTCCTTCACAGAAAATCACACTTGTTTTCAACAAGTGAAATCTTATGACCTAATTCTTTCTTCCAAGTGGAAAATACATATACTGATCATTAAAATCTTACCAGAGCAGACCATATACAAAGGAAATAACTGGGGATAAGTGAATCATTGTCTCGAATTCTTGATGCCTTTTTCTACAGACCAGATTTCAGAATAGATGTATACTTTAGGATTTATAGGCCACAGCACCCTAAGTACAACTGCTATTTCTCTTTAAATGGAAGCATTAGCCCTGGTCTAGCAGCTCTTTCAGTGTTAAGCAGAGACCTTTAAAAGCCAAAGGTTTATATTAATCCCTAGATGAAGGGTTCTTGACTTGAACTTCAGGGAAATTCATAAATATTCTGAATTATAAATATATATATACTTATATACTTATATATATATTTATAATTCAGTATATACTTATATATATATTTATAATTCAGTATATATATATATATATTCAATTTCCTTTATAATTCAGTATATATACATATATATATATATTCAATTTCCTAGGGAGAGAAGTCAACAGCTTTTATTAGATTCTGAAAAAGAGACTATAAGCAAAAGATTGAGAGGTATATTAAAGCCTCCCCAAACAAACATTTTCTGCTTGGCTCTGAGAAACAAGTTGTGCACAGTGAGAATGAAGATGGACATGGGGAGACCACAGCATCAGTTCATTTTCTTCTCCATGGGATCGATAGTTCTCCTGAGAAATTATCTTTTAACCAATTTTTAGCCAAGCACTACAAATAATTAAAAAAAAATAGTGACCAGTCTCAAGTCCCTAATCAATCTGTTTTCTCTCCTCCTCTATTACTTTGATCATTTGAAAGTGATCTTTTTGTAAGTTGAAACCAGTCAAATATCAGCAATTTCACACCATTCAAATTAATTCTTTCTATCAGCTTACTCTTTTGACAATTACTCTTCACAGTCTCCTTGCAGTAGGTCCCACTGAGCTATAATTCCTTAGGCCAGTTCCTTCCCTTCCTTCAATTAAGAACACATTTGGGCTTCCAGGCCTTAGAATATAAGCTTTCTTCATGGTTAAAGCTCCAAGACCTTTAATATATGTATATAGTAGTCCTTTTTACTGTTTCATTTTCCATGGTTGCAGCTACCCATGGTCGACCAAAGTGTTAAACATTTTTAAAATTTCATAAATAAACAATTCATAAGTTTTAAGCTGCATGCTGCTCAAGAGTAGCATAATAAAATCCCATGCCACACCACTCTGTACTTCCCATTATGTGAATCATCCTTTTGTCCAATGTACACACGTCATTTATCAGATAGATCAACCAACCATTGCAGTATAACAATGTTTGTATTCAATTAATAAGGATGATAGTAGCCTAAAGCTTCATCACAATGTCTGTGTTACACACACACACACACACACACACACACACACACACACATGCTGTAGTCTGATGTGTTACTAAAAATTCAATTTGGAAGCTTAATCTCTAATGCAAACTTGTTATAAGGTCAAACCTTTTGGGAGATGTTTAGGTCAAGAGGGCTCAACCCTCATGAATGGATTGATGCTGCTACCAAAGGGCTACAAGGAATAGGTTTGTCCCCTTTTGCCTTTATGCTCTTCTGTCCTGTGAGCACACAGTGTTCCTCCTCTCTGGAGGATGCAGCAACAAGGTGCCATCTTGAAGCTGGGCAACTAGCTTGTCAGGTTCTTGATCTTATACCTCCCAGTCTCCAGAAGTGTGAAAAATAAATACCTGTTCTTTTTGAATCATCCAGTCTATGGTATTCTGTTACATAAAATGGACAAAGATGGTGTGTATTTATAACTCTGCTTATATCCATACCTTTTAATTTAGTTCTTCCCTGTGTTTTCCCAGCTCTGAGAGTGGGTCATATTGGACTGTGTGATGAGACCACCCCACATGAATAAGCTGTTGCTTCCATGGGTGATAAGAGACTATGTGTCCCATGAAAAAGAAGCTTACTTCTGGAAAGATTAATACCAAACAAATGAAGCAGAGCACTGTTACTGGTGATTCTGCTGACCCAGTGTTGAGCTGATTAGGGACGCTGACATATTTAGCATTCTCAGTAGTCACAGAGAACATGTGCCCTTGTTACAGCTGGTGGCTCACAGCTTCAAGCAGGACTGCTCTTCCCTCTGAGTTCTTTCATGCTGATGTGCAGTCACTCTGCTATCCTGCACTAGAGGGAAAAATTAAGATTTTCCTTATTCATGGTTATTATGAGACATTGCCACATGTAGAGAAATGAAATGGCTTCTGGCTTAATCATATTACTCTACTTCTGCAAAAGAAGTAAAGTGTGGCTATTCCATACCTGAGGTTGCACAAAGCCTAATTCCTCCATTCCATCCAATACTTTGCCCAACACAACCATTAAACCTGCTCATATTTTCCCCATGCTAAAATAAAATCCTTCCTATGACATTGCTCCCATAAATGTGACTGATGACACCCTCATTACCATAGCCTTCCGATCAGACTTCTCTCTACATTGTTGGTCTGTTGATCTCCCACCTTTAGGAAAACCTCCTCTCCAAGATTCTTCTGTCCAATTTGCTCTTCTGATTCTCCTGTTGTCTCTTCAACTTCTCATTCTCAATTTGCATAGCTTCTCCTCAGGTTCAAGGGTTTCTCAAATTTTTGCGTTTAATCTGCACCTCTCTAAGTATCTTGGTAACCTTAGGGACTAAATTTTCAAAACTTTTAATTCTGAAAGTTTTTCTTAGCTTCAAACCTGACTTTCCAATATCACATTATGTCTGAGTATCACCTTGAAACAACATTATCAGAACCCAAAGTGCTCTGTCCTGTACCAGAAGTACTTCCTACTGCAAGTGATGACTGCTATTACATCAGTTGAGTTAGCTGAAGAAAGCAGGTCTATTTCTCTCTTTTTTATATCTGAAATAGTCTTTATTTTACCTTCACTCTATTTATATTGTGTTTATACTTTTATTGGTGCATTATAGTATCACATCATAATGTGTAGTTCATAGGGATATTGACATACATGCACACAGTACTTGGCGGGCTTTCCTCCAGCTCCTTCCCCATTCCTCCCCTTCCTCATAAAGGATATTGAGGTTGGAATTATTATTCTCACATATATACATAATATCAATGGAAGTGTTTCCTTCATTAATTCTCCCCAATATCACCTCTCTGGCTCCACACTTTACAGTTCTCTCTTAAAATATCTACCGAACACCTCTGCATCCTTCCTTTTTCTTGACGTTCGGATCGCTGATACCCTGGCTCTGTCTATGTATCTTGGATCTCGCAATAGCTTCCTGATTGTCATTCTCTGGATTACGACAAGGAAGCCCTGACTTTGAAGCCAAAGAACCTCATTTCATTTCTTTTTTTTTTTTTTTTTTTTTTTTTTTTTGCAGTACTGGGGATTGAACTCAGGGGCATTCTACCTCTGAGCTATACCTCCAGCCCTATTTTTTTATTCTTTATTTTGAAACAGGGTCTCACTAAGTTGCGGAGTGCCTCACTAAGTAGCTAAGGCTCGCCGCGAACCTGGATCCTCTGGTCTCAGCCTCCCAAATGCTGAGATTACAAGCATGCGCCACCATGCCCGGCTGAACCGCATTTCAAATTCCAACTTCATCTCTCTTGTGCTAAAGTTATGGTAAAGTTATTGAATATCTCTAATCTTTTATTGAACCCAGAAGTATTCTACTTCCAAGCTATACCTCCAGCCCTTTTATTTGTTTTTTTTTTTTCCTATGTTTTGTTTTGTACTAAAATAGCATCTTGCTAAATTGTGGATAATCTCACTAAACTGCTGAGGCTGGTCTCGAACCTGCAATCCTCTGGTCTCATCTTCTCAAGTACTGAGATTACAGGTGTGCATACCATGCCCAGCTTGATCTTTTATCTCTGTAGCTATAAATAGCATAGTTTTATAGTTAGAATTCAGAGCACATTTATAAACTACTTAGAAGAGTTATAATTGCTAAAACTTCAGTCAATAAGAGTTATAGTTATTATTTTTTTTATGCTCTCACCCATAGATTTTTCTCTGACTTCTAGCCTAAACTTCCCTTAAAGACCAATGAACAGACTTGGGACAGAATGCGAGAATGAAGTGTAGAGTGTTTTTCATAGGCAGTGGCTCAATGGAGTTTACAAAGAGCTTTTTGTATCTTCTACATAGTAAAAGATTTCTAAAAATCCAATAAAAAATGGGCAAGTGATCTAAAGACATTTCACAAAAGACAAAATAAAAATGGCCAATAAATATATTTTAAAAAGTCCAACATCCTTAGTAATCAAGGAGATGCAAATTAAAACTATTTCACCTAACCCTAATTAGAATGGCAGTCATTAAAAACACAAATAATAATAATAAATGTTTACAAGGATATGGAGGAGTAGTAACTCTGATACAGTGTTGTTGGGATTACAAATTAGTGCAGCCACTTTGAAAATCAGGGTGGAGGGTGCTCAGAAGAATGAGACTGAACCTACCATGTGACCTAGCTATACCACTCCTAGATATCTACCCAAAAGAATTGAAATCATACTACCATAGTAATGCATACATATCTATGTTTATAGCAGCACAATTCATAATACTCAAATATGGAACCAGTCTAGGTATCCATTAACAGATGAATGGATTACAAAATTATGGGATCTACATTCTACTCAGCCACAACAAAAGGACAAAATTATGTCATCTGCAGGGAAATGGATGGAACTGGAGAATATTATGCTAAATGAGATTTGTCAGTCACAGAAAGTGAAAGGTTGGATGTTTTCCCTCACAGGTAGAAGCTAGGGAGATATTATGACATAGGAGGGCCTCCAGAAAAGAGACAAGAAACTCCAGTGGAAAAATCGAGAAGACCTAAGGGAAGAAGGTGGGAGTGGGGAGGGAGACTCAATGAAGGAAACACTTCAATGGACATGATGTATATATACAAATTTATCAATGCGTATCATAATGCCATACACAAGGAGGGTAAGGGAGTGGGGTGGAAGCTGGGGGAGGGCTCACCAAGTGCTGTAGGCATGTATGTTTCTATCACCCTGAACTTCACCATGATGTATAAATACAATGCACTAAATTAAAAGGAGATTTCTTAAGTACTGTCTTGATTTGTTTGCTTTCTGCTCTTTATATGAATTTTAATTCCTTGACTATATTGTCAGCTTCTTCAGTACAAGGGCTATATCTGATACTTACTCTGTTTCCCCTTCAACTCTAGAATGACACTGAGTCATAGTAAGCTCCAATAAATATTGTTGGTGGAGTGATGACAATAGCTGAGCTTGCTTGCACAACATAAAACACAGGCACACATTGGAAAAAAATAAATTTAAAAATAAATATCTGAACCACTAGCCATGTGAGAAATCTAAAAATTGCTGGCATCAGCTTCATAATCTTTTCCATTTGAGAAGATCAACTTATATAGCCTAAATCACAGTAATAACTGAATCATCATTTTTCTCATTTCATACATTCAGAAAAGCAGATTGCTGTTACACTAGATTAAAAAGGGGGAGGGAGGAACCAACAAAAAAAGCATTTTCCATTACATGAGGGGAAAAGAAGGTCCATGATATTGCCTATTGGGAGCACTAGTTAGCAACATCACAGCTACTAATCTTAAAAGAAAGCAATATATCCCTGTCCTAGAAAAAGGAATAAACAAGTTAGCGAAAACAGATTAAAACAGGTAAAAATGGAAAATACTTGCAATGAGAAAATAACCACATACATGCCGGTATCAATTACATTGTTAAAACAAAGGCAGGGGTGGGGCTAAGAACTCAAAAGGTCCCACTATGGAATACACACCACAGGATGACTTCGTGAAAATTATAGACCCAACACTACACTGAGGTAGACAATATGTTCATTGAAGATACTTTAGGAATGATTTGGAAAGACTGTCAAATACAAAAATAATTTGGAAGCTGTTTTCATCTTCAATATTCTAAAAAATTAAGTGTGAGTTTTGTAATGGTTTGGGTTTAGAGTGTTCCCATGGCCTTCATGGAAACAAGATAGCAATGTTGGAAGTAGAGCTTGTTTGCTAAGTAGGGATCTCTGGGAGTGTGGCCTTGGGGATAATAAATTCTCCTTCTGCTCGCTCTCTGCTTCCTGTATCCACAAGATGAGAGTAGATATTTACAGGCTCCCTTTCTCTGCTTCCTGCTGCCCTGTGCTGAGCTTCAGACTCTCACACAAACTGAACCAAGAATCTCCAAAAACCTGTGAGCAAATAAATCTTGAGTCCTCTAAGTTTGGTGGTCAGTCTTTTTGGATTATATCAGTGAGAATGTTGATCAACAGAACTTTTGTACTTGGTTTTGTACATGGTTTAAAGTTCTACATGTAAAGTATATATGTATATGAAGTAAGCAAATATGTAAAGTGATGACAATTAATTATACTTTCTATATGCAAAATATGTGTACATACTGTCATATGTATGTGCATAAATAAAAGAACATTCTTTGAAGTTTTTAAACTACTTTCACATACACTATCCCATTTGAATCCTATCCAAATATAGGAGCATATTTTGGGGTTCATTTTCATGCTAATCATTCCATAAAGAAAGAAAAGGTAGGGTTATCTAAATTCCCCATTCCTTTTGTGAATCTCAGAAAAGAGTAGTCAATAAAAGATTATCAAATGTAGTATTCTGAAGTCTTCCAAGATTCACACACAGTTTAAAGCTAGTAAGAAGCCCCCCCCCTAAAAAAAGAAGTTAAAGGCTATTCATCTTTGAATAATGGTGAGCCATGGAATGTGCTGTATTATTCACAGATGAAAGGTTTCAAGGTTATACTTATTTCACTGACAAGTACTACTCTTAAAGGACAGATCCTTGAGGAGAGAGATCACTAGGTTATTTCCCACATCTGCCCTTATTCTTCAAAGTTGGTACTAGCAAGACCAGCACATCTCTCTGTGTGGATTTCTTTGCCTGTGTTTAGAAGAAAATTAATGGGTTCCAATGGGAGCCGCCTCTAGTGTTTTGATGACTGCTACAGTGTGATGACAGACTTTGAAAGAAGAAATGTGGAGTGTCTAAAGACCCTAGTTCTACAATAGTGGGATGCACAGGAATAAATTGTTAGTGTTCAAATGTTGGAATTCTACTCTGGGGAATAATATGTCTATTTTTAAATAATGACAGTAGCTTATAATATCCAGAATTGATTACATTACTAAATGCTGGAAACTATTCTAAAGGTTTTTCATGGATTAACAATTGAATGACATATAAGAAAGGCATTGGCATTAATAATACTGATATTTATACATGAGAAAACTGAAGCAAAGCAGGTAAGTAGAGTGTCTCAAGGAAAACAATTACTATGTAGAAGTGCCTGAAATCATGCTATGGCAGTCTTAACTACTATGAAGATGTGTGTCTGTGTGTGTGTGTGTGTGTGTGTGTGTGTGTGTGTGTGTGTGTGAGAGAGAGAGAGAGAGAGAGAGAGAGAGAGAGAGAGAGAGAGAGAGCTGGCTTTGAACTTGTGATCCTCCTGTCTCAGCCTATGAAGCCCTGGGATCACAGGTTTGGACCACTATACCCAGCTACTATGAACTTTTCTTCAGCAAATATATTTGAAGAATCAGCATCATTAACTATGAAAAGAACCTGGAATGAATTCCAAAGTTAAAAAAAAAATTAAAGCAAGTTATCAAATAACTTATTTATTCTAGGAAAAGAAAAACAGCATAAAAATTTTTATGGAAGTGAAAACTGAGAGAATATGTACCAACCTTTTCATGTTAAGAATGAAAACACAAATTCCCAAAGAATTAATTTATCTAAGGTAATATAGGCATATAAAAGCAGAACAAATTAAAAACACAGACATTAATATTTCCAGTCAAGTGAGCATACTCCTACACCACAATTCAGAATCTTAACTCCTCTACTTTCTTGAACCAATTTACTACTGAAGAAGTCAGAGTATCGTATATTCTTTTCAAGTTAATTATTGAATTATTAACAAACAGCTATCTGTACTGGCCCACACAGTGAGAATATGAAATAATTTATTGAAATGGCTTGCTGATATCAAGTATACAATTCGTGAAATGCAAACAAATACAAAATGAGAGCAAGTTTTTGCTTTTTGAGGATTTTTGAAAGAAAACAGACTGTTATTACATAAAAACAACAATTGTCATATCAATACCAAGTATACTAACCAATTTAGTTCCAAGCTCAGTTTAAGGGGAACTGTAACTACTTACATTCTCCTGTGGACCTAGGTAATAACATAGTCAAGAGTCAGCAGTAAGCTGATTTTCTGCTTAACCATACATTGTCATTTTGGATACCTGGCCTCCAGTCTATTATGAAATTGAAATGTGTGGACAAGATACGCATTTCTACACTGGTACACAGAAAAGATAAGGAAGACAGGACCCAGAAGGGCCTGTTTGCCCTTGAGAAGCTCTGTTAGGTTTGATTCTGCAGATGGCAGGCTGGAAAAGGGGATGAATACTAAATAGAAGCCAGAAAGCACATCTGTGTATAATCACCATTTGCCAACACACACATGTACATACACGATACTAGTCTCCTAGATTTGTTTACACATTAAAGAGCCTATATTAAAAGATTATGTTATGGTTTAGATCTTAAGTGTCTCCCAAAGGTCATTTGTTAAAGCCTTGGTCTCCAGCTGATGGTGCTATTCAGAGCTGGTGGAATCTTTAGGAGATGAAGCCTATGGGAAGGAAGTTAGGGCATTGGAGACAGGCCTCAAAGGGGATATTGGGACCCTGACTCCTTTCTCTCTTTCTTTCTGGCTGACCTGAGGGGAACATTCTCCTCCGCCACATGCTCCGCAACACCATATACAGTGTATATGGTGGAGCTTTGATCCAGTTCAACTTGAATTTTGTATAGGGTGAGAGATAGAGGTCTAGTTTCATATACGGAAAATTTTTCAGCTGGTTACAGTGGTACATGCTTGTAATCCCAGTCTTTAGGAAGCTGAGACAGGATTGCAGGTTTGTGGCCAGTCTCAGTAACTTAATGAGGCCCCCCACAACCTAGTTTCAAAATAAAGAATAAACTTGTTTCAAAATAAAGAAAAAATAGGGCTCAGAGGTAGAACGCCCCTGGATTCAATTCCTAGTATCGAAAAAAAAAAATGTTCAACATCCTTAGCAATCAGGGAAATGCAAATAAAAAGTACACTGAGATTCCATCTCACATCTTGATGATGGCCATTCTGTCTAACGCTAGTTAGAATGTCAATCATCAAGAATACAGAAAAATAAAGGAGCACTTATACATTGCTGGTAAATTATAAATTATTATAACCACTATGGTAATTAGTATGGAACTTCCTCAAAAGGCCAGAGGTGGAACCACCATCTAACCCAGATATTACAGTCCTCAGTATCTCCAAATAATTTTAAAGTCAGAAAACTATAGTGACACATGTATAGCTATGTTTGTATCAGCACCATGGGCCCAGAGCAACTGGGTCAAGTGACCATAGACTCAAACCTCTGAAATCATGAGCCAAAATAAATATCTCCTCCTTTTCAGTTGTTCATTTCAGGTGTTTTGTCACAAGGATAGAAAGCTGAGTAACATAGATTGTTTGGGTTCTTCCCTCCTTTTTGGTAAAACAGTCATATCAAACATTTGTCATTGTCTATATGATATTAGAGTTAGGTCTGTTGGAGTCAACACTCCATTAATAATGTAAGTGCCTGAAGAGGTATTATTTGTTTTCTTCCTCTCAAAAAATAAGAACTAATTATTCATAACTCCTTTCCATATTTTAATAGGTAAGTCCAGTTTGGCTTCCAGATTTGAGTATTTTAAATATGCCCAATTCAATTTAAAAAAATAAATCCTTATCTATAAGAATATAGCCTGAGCCAGGTGCAGTGGCACACATCTGTAATCTCAGTACTTGAGAAGCTAAGACAGGAAGATCACAGATTTGAGACCAGCCTCACCAACTTAGTAGTACCCTCCACAACTTAGCAAAACTATTTTTTAAAATAAATAAATAAATAAATAAATAAATAAAAAGTGCTGGGCACATATATTGGAGGAAGAATGTCCCTGGGCTCAATCCTCAGTACCAAAAAAAAAGAAAGAAAGAAAGAAAGGAAAGAAATAGAGCCTATTCTACTAAGTTGTTCACTGATAAAAGATAAAAATTAAAATTATGCTTTTCCTTCACAGAATGGAAAAATTCTTCACCTATAAATCAAGTTCTTTTTCCTGCTATCTTCATTCAGGCATTTATTTGACAAATATTTATTGGGCACTGAATACAGTGTGTGGAGAACAAGATTAGGAGCTGAGAATTGATGGTAGGTGAAACTGAGATGATTCCTTCCCTAGCAGAATTTAGAGCAGAGAGGGACACGCAAATATACAAAGGGAGCCTACAAAGTATGTGAAGCAGCACTGTGACACATGTCGTAGAAATGCAAGGTGCCCAGAGACTACAAAAAGGGGATGATTTGACCACAGCTCAGAGAGGTCAAGAAGGGCTTCTCTGAGGAAGTTTCACATGAGCTGAGATCTAAAGAATAAAAGTCAGACATTGCAGGGAAAGAGAATAAATGAGCAAAGATCCTGTAGCAGGAATGAGCATAAAAATGCCTGCATGGAAACAGGAGGGTGCTGTCCCTTAGAAGAGAGAGAAGGAGAGTAAGAGGGGTGAAGAACAACACTTTCAAATGTTACTGAATAGTAAAGCAGGTTGAGGATTGGAAATGTCCATTGGCCACAGGAAAATGGAAACCACTGGGGGATATTAGGAAAAGCTGTTCCTACAAAATGATGATGATAGAATTCAACTGAAAAGGATTTAAGACTTCAATTTCAGGTTAGAAAACAGAAGTGTTGATCATAGACAAGACTTCAAAGATGAACAGAGTATGTTGTCATTTCAAGGGGGGTGTACAGAGATAGAAGATTCTGGAATGTATTTTTAAATGGAATCATCAGGATGCTAAAGGCGAAGCATACAACCCTGATTTCTGATATGTTTTCAGCCTGCAGATATAGAGCTATATATCTTCATATGACAGAAAAGATAATATTATTTAAATATCCACTGTATTTTTTCATGTTGAAATACAGCTTGTTCCAACCAGGCAACTCTTTCATATCTAGAAGTTAAACTGAATGTCCAACATAGTTTTAACCATTTGAGCTTTTTTTCAGCTGATGTAGTTAAAGATTTATATTAAATTCCAGTATATAAAAATCATATTTGCTCCTAAAAAGCTTTCATTTATTATTCATTCATACCATGAGCTATTTACATACAATAGAAGAATTTTTTTCCCCTATGGACTAGTTGTTGTACTCTATATGATTTGTCACATAATGAGCTGCAAATCTCCTAGTACTTTAGAGGATCAATTTTTGTTAAATCAGGATTCATCATTAAGTAAAAATATTGTCCCAGATTCCAATTCAGTATCTACTTTAAGTTACACCTTTGAAATGCAACAACTCATTAAGCATAAAAATTAAACTTTGAGCACACTGATCAGTATATATCATTTTTCAGTACAAAAGGTAACCCTATGAGAAGTACATGGATCATCTGCAGAACTATTTGGTGTACTACAGATAGAATGCGCTTTTATTACTATAACATAACCATTTTGTTTACTAAATAAGATATTCCTAATAATACTAAATTAAAGTAACACTAAATATAGTTATCACTTCACATTTTTGTGTTCCACATTCATGAATTCAAACAACCATGTATCAAAAATATTTTAAAAATTGCAATCTGTACCGAACACATTCAAACCTTTTGTCATTATCCCATAAACAATATAACAACTATTTACATAGCATCTGCATTATATTAGTTACTATAGAAAGTCTAGAGATGGCTTAAAGTATATGGAGAGATGTGGATAAGTTTTACGCAAACTCTACGCCATTTTAAAGGGACTTGAGCATCATGGCTTTTGATATGGGGAGGCAATCCTGGAACTAACCCTCCATGGGAACTAAGAGACAGCTATTGTAATGTGGTAATCAGTTTAAAATAAGGACACAAGCGAGAGAATTGTTTTGTGGGGGCTCATAATTATTTTCTTCCTTTGCTGGCCTAGTGGCATGTCAGGATAGTTTTAACTAAACAGGGAAATTTTTTTCTTACAATTTTTATATTTGGGTTGTTAGTTAATCCTCTTAAAAATGGCTCATTCATGCATCAAATTTTGCCTACCTCCTGGAAAGCACAGTGTTAGATATAAATGACAAATATCCCTCGCACACAAAGAGTTTGTAGAACGACAGCATGGTATTTGCATAATTGGAAGAATCTAGATGGTTTAATGGAAGTATAAAAATACTTCAATCAGCAAAAATATATATAAATACTTCAAAAGCAAAAACAAAAATATCAGAGAAAAGGTGATATTTAAGCTTTAATGTTTGAGATGTATAATATTTAAGATTTAATCCTTTAAGAAAAAGATCACTGTGCTGCATAATCAGAATAAAGGTGGAATTTTAACAGAGGGAACCACTTAATCACTGGCAGATTCTGTTCATGTAAGTGCCAGTATGAGATGGGTGCTAGGTGACTATAAATGTAGGTGGTGACAGGTGACTATGGATCATTTGTATTATGCATATCAGTTTGAATTATGTTCTTTCAGAGACAGAAGCACTTAGAAGGCTTTCAATTTTCATTTCTTAAGTTATATAATTATATATTCACATGTAGTTGTAAGAAATAACACAGAAACATACCATGTAGACTTGACTCAGTTTTTCCCAGTAGTAAGGTCTTAGAAAAGCACAGTTCTATCACATTCAGGATATTAATATAGTCAAGATACAAAACAGCTGCTTCTCTGCAGGGATTCCCTCCTTTTGCCCTTTACAGCCAAATGTGTGTGTTGCTAGTATATAGCAACACAATGGATATTTGTATGTTTATCTTGTACCCTGAAACTAGACTGAACTCACTTAATAGCTGTGAGATTTTTTTTGTACAATCTACGTGTGTGTGTGTGTGTGTGTGTGTGTGTGTGTGTGTATAAGACTGGGGATTGAACCCAGGTGTGTGCTTCTTCTGAGCTATATCCCCAATCCTATTTTCGTTATTATTGTGAAATAGGGTTTTATTAAGTTGTTAAGGATCTCTCTAAATTGCAAAGACTGGTGTTGAACCTGCAGTCCTGTTTCAGCCTCCCAAGTACTAGGATTACAAGTGTATTCTACTCTATACTTATCTACATAGATAATTATGCCATTTATAAATACAATTTTATTTCTTCTTTCCTGATTTGTAGGCCTTCTTTTTCCTTATATTGCTCTATTCAACTGGCTAGAACTTCAGTAACTATGTTGAATAGAATGGTAAAAGCAGAGATCTTGCCTTATTCTCAAACGCTGGGGGAACTTTCCATCTTAACATTACGCAAGACATTCACAGCAGGTGCTTTTGCAGATGCTCTTTGTCAGGTTGAGGAAGTTTCACTTATTCACAGTTTTCCAATAGTTCTAAATTATGAGTGTATGTTAAGTTTATTAAATGACCTTTCTGTATTATTTTATATAATTATATGATTTTCTGTCTTTATTCACCTGTTAGGTTAATAGGCTAAATGATATTTGAATGATTTCCAAATATTGGACCAGCTCTATATCTTGGAACAAATTCTACTTCATCATGGTATAGAATTTTTTTCTATATATTGGTGAAATCTATTTACTAATATTTTACTAGGTATTTTTGTATCAATATTCATGACAGCTATTGATCAGTAGTATGCTATTATTTCTTTTTTTATAATGTTATTAGGGCAACACTAGCTTACCTTCTTTTTACTTTCTGGAGAAGATTAACTCTAAATTTCTGGTAGAATATTCTAGTAAAGTCATCTGTGCTTGGAGATTTCTTTTTTTTTTTTTTTTTTTTTTTGCGGTACTGGGGATTGAACTCAGGGGCATTCTACCTCCGAGCTATACCCCCAGCCCTATTTTTTATTCTTTAGTTTGAAACAGGGTCTCACTAGGTTGCGGAGTGCCTCACTAGGTAGCTGAGGCTGGCTGCGAACCTGGATCCTCCAGTCTCCCCCTCCCAAATGCTGGGATTACAAGCATGCGCCACCACGCCCGGCTGCTTGGAGATTTCTTGCTGGAAGTCTTTTTAATCACAAATTTGATTTTCTTAGTAATAGTAAGTTCATTCAAATGATTCATTTCATATTTGGTAAGTTGTTGTGGTTTGTGTTTTTGGAGGGAATGGTCCATTTCACCTGTCATCAAACTTATATGTGTTGAGTTGGTCATAGAATATCTTCATTATCCCTTTTATGTTTTCAGGGTCATTAGTGATATATCCTGCTTCATTTGTGATGTTCATAAGTTGTGTCATCCTCCTTTTTTTCTTTGTTACACTCATAAAGTTCTGCCAATTTCATTTCAGAGAACCAGCTCTGTGGTTCACTGGTTTTTTCTATTACTCTTCCATTTTCAATTTCATTGATTTCTGCCCCTAATTTTACTATTTCCTTCCTTCTGCTTATTTGGGGTCTATTTTGCTCTTTTTTCCCTATATTATTAAGATAGGAGCTTAGGTTCTTGATACGATATTTGTTTTCTAATTTCTTCTCAGCACTACTCTGTGTCCCACAGATTTTGATATGATATATTCTTTTTTATTCAGATATGTATGTAATAGTTATAAATAAACATGTATGTATGTATATGCATATATAAAATTATGTGTGTATATGTATACATTTAAATTAAGAATTTTAATTTAGTATTATATTGAATAGTTTTCAATTATTTGTAGATTTTCCTTTTACTTCTCTGCTATTGATGTCTAGTTTAAATCCACCATGTTCAAAAAGTAATTGATCTGTGTGATTATTTTAAATTGGCTGACATATCAGTTTGGGTTTTTGTTGTTTGACTGTTTTGTTTAGCCCAGTACTTTATCTATCTTGGTATATGTTCTTTGGGGACTTAAAGTGTACTTTCTTATTGTTGGAGGGAGTGTTCTCTAAATGTCAATTACATCTTTTGGTTGACAATGTTTTTCTATATTTTTGTTGATTTTATTTCTGTTGCTCTATCAATTATTGATAAGAGAATGCTGAACTGGGGAGAGCTCAGAAATCAGAAGGATAGAGAAGGCCTAGAAATTATACCAAAGGTTAAAGCATGAATTGGAAAGACTTGGGAGTATCTAATAGCAATCAGGAATATGCATCTGACATAAATTGGTTTAGAAAATCAAACATAGAAGAAACAGCAATCACTATGACATATTTATTCACACCAGGTGAATATCAACCGTGACTATATGACAGAACACAAAGAAACAGGGGAAACTTTTGATAGTTATTAAAATAGATTCATAAGAGCATAATGGCCAATGAAGTGTGAGATATAAGGATAATGAAGTTACAATCACTCACAGATTCTTAGTTTAGATGACTGTATAGAGGGAAGTATCATTGGCAGTACTACATACTTCATGCAAGTTAATATGTTTTGCTGAAAACAGGGGCTGATAGAATCAGTTCATGACATCTTGAGCATAAAGTATATATGGATCATCCAGAGATATCCAACAATAAATTGAAACTTCAAACCAGGTCAGATAAGGAAAAGAGATTTGAGTGCCTTAGTTTAATTAATAACATTCAAATCTACTATATGAAGATTATCCAGGAAATATAATCAGAATGAGAAAACAGGGCTGAGATCATGACCTGACTAAACTCCAATGCTTAGGACCAAAAGAAGAAAAGAAACCAAAGAATAAAAAATGACATCAAGTTGTCAGAGAAGAAGGAAGAAAATAGGGAGGAGAGTTTAATTTAGTTCTACAAGGATGCTTAATATGTGTAGTGCATGTAGTGCACTGACTTAGGAGACTATTGATGTTGTTCTTACACTTTTCTGGATGTAAACAAGTAATTTCTGTATGTTGTGGTCAGCTGAGTGACAGACATAAGGTAATGAAATCACAGAAAAGGGCACTGAATGTAGCCTAAAACTATGGAGAGAAACTCTTAAGAGATAGTAATATCTAAGCAGAGTCTTCAGGGATAGTAGAAATGAACCAGGTAAGGAAAAGCAGAGGGAAAATCACACCAAGCAAAAGATACAGCATGAAAAATATCAAAGAGGCACAGAGCTAAAGGAAAAAGTCAGAATGCCCTAAAGGGAACAGTCAGCAGGCGTGAATGCCACTGAAGAAGAAAATAAAATCAAAGTGAAGAAGGCCCTTTGACTTTGGGTCTCAGGAAGTCACTGGTGACCTTCACTCCAGTAGCTTCTATGAAACGATGTGGAAACCAGACTACAGTGAGAAGAAGAGTGCATGGAAGAACATGCAGTTCAGATGTGTGGGGAGGATCGTTTCTCAAGGTACTTGGTGGAAAAGAAAATAAAGACAGGAAAGCTAGAAATGGGTAAAGGTCTAAACAGCTTTGTCATGGGGTCTGAGAGAATTGAGGACAGTTCCAAGTTAGAGAAAAGAAAGTTGAGTGCAGAGGAAAGCTTTAAAATTCAGCTATCTTTATGCACTCATTCATACACAGTTAATATCTGTAGAACCTCTACACTGTTCTTGAACATACCATTCCAAGATGCACTCCACAATCAATCCCCCTGGATGGTGTTAGCATCGCATTTTTAAAAAACTTGGGAAACAACAGAAAGCCAATGGTAAATAACAAGAAAAAAAAGTATGTACTTTGATTCTAAGGTCAGCTTCATAGTTATAAATACTGATAAGTATAGTGGTGAATTCTGCCTTGTCACATTTATATGAGTAATGTCACATTTCACTGTAAGCATTCAGTGTTAGGATTTATTTTGTTTGCTTCAAGAGGAATGATTATCTTAAAGACATTTATTCTATCATAAGAACTTCAGTAGGGAACAGATGTGTCAAGATTATTTCATGTTGTAATTACTACAAACACCTAAATGTATATCAATTCATCAATTCTGTAGGATAAAAAAAAAAAAAAAAAAAACACAGTGCAAGAGATGGGGAGTAGTGGAGAATAGCGTGTGATGGTTGTATCAAAGTCTGCCTTAATAACTCTTAGCATCCAGAGACAAAAAACAGCCACCTAAAATGATGGAACACAAAGGTCCTTCAATGGTGACAGGACTAACAGAATTTCATGAAGATTGAGAGCAGTCTCACTTTTTTGAGACTCATTAAGTTGCAGACTGTTGATATTGTTAAGAACCTTGACATCATCTAATACTTCTCTCTATACCCTGCATATAAAATTTCCCTCTTCGCATTTCTTACCTGATATTGAGATGACTTTATGTGAAAGAAAGCCTTATTTTTGAGAAGCTGCTCATTCTACTACCATGCCTGATATTTAAATTTGTCACTCATTATTTCCAAAATATAACTCTGCATTATAAGAGTGCCTACTTTATATACAGCAACTACTAAACATCAGAAAATTTTTATACTATACACAGACTAGATATATTGTTTTTTAGACTAAGTATTTCCATTTCCTTCATCTTTTTCTTTATGATGTGATTTTTCATCCAAGTCCTCTCTTTCAGATGATTTATAGTAAGTAAATGTGTTACTTTTTCACCTTCTCCAATAAACTGAACACAAAATTCCAATGTGGAAAAGTAAAGTAAGATTTTATCACTACATATGGTAAGCATTCTTTAAGGCAATCCTACCAACAATATACATTTGAGCTATGGAAAATTATAACACTCAGGGATTTAATGACAAAAACTACAGCCAACCCAAGTTTCTTTTATTTCATTTCTGTATTATATTTAATTATAAAAATGCTTGCATTTTTCTATCTTGTTTGTCTTATCTAAAAAGTCTAGGATCATTTTGACTGATAATTTAGCAAACCCCCATATATTTTATCCATCCAAGATTTTGATCTATTACAAATCTGAAGAATATGTTGTATAAGTCTTCATATAAGTCATTAATAAAATTAAAACAGAATAGGTAAATGAGGGAAATTTTCTGACACACAAGTATGAATCTTATTACAGTGTTACATTAATGCATGTATCAGAATCTTCAAGCAGTTATGTATTCAGCTATGGACCCAGTCAGTCTATATTTCTCTTCCTTATACAAAAAGTTCTTATCGGAAATAATAAAAACATTTGGCTAAAGTCACAACAAAATTCCTTTGCAAATCCACTCATATTGTAAAAACAAAAAATGGTGAATCTATGTTAATTGTTCAGTGATAGCTATTTTTCTAGGACTTTAAAGTAAGTATCAGATCAATAATATTTTTTTAGAAGTCTGTTAGGATAGACATTAAGTTCATTATTATATATTCTCCAGAATTTAATTTTTACTGACTTTCTTCTGTAATACAACTGAAATAACTGGCTATTATTTCCTATAAACTCATTTCCCTTTGGAATCATATTTTAACTGTAGGAAGATAGAAAAATGTTCCCTGTCTCTGTCCAAATTGTATTACTTCTTACTAGAGACCATTTTTACTAGGGACTATTGTACTATTCTTATTAGGGACTACTTCTCAAAAAATAAAGTATGGAGAATCCTCAGACAAATGGGAATCAACCTACCATATGATCCAGCAATACTACTTCTGGGAATCTACCCAAAAGAATGGAAACCAAACTATTAGACCAATATATGTCTATATATGTTTACAGCTGCACAATTCACAATTGCCAAACTATGGAACCAAACAAGATGTCCATCAACAGATGCATGAATTACAAAACTATGAGATATGTACACAATGGAATTTTACTCAGCCATAAAGAAGAACAAAATTATGTCATTTGCAGGGAAATGGATGAAACTGGAAAATATTATGCTAAGTGAGATTAGTCAGTCACAAAAAGTGAAAAATCAGATGTTCTCCATAAATGTTGAAGCTAGGGAGAAAGTGGGTAATAGGAAGGACTTTAGACTAAGAAGGAGAAACTGTAGATTAGCAAAGAAGGTGACTTAACTGAAGGTGATAGGGAAGGGGAACACCCTAATGCACATGATGTACATTCATAAACATATCAAAGTCAATCACTAAGCCAAACATGAGAAGGAAGGAGTGGGGAAGGAATATGGTGGGAATTAGGGAAGTGCATGTATGCCTCTACTAGCTTGTACCTCATCAAGATGTATGATTATAATGGACCAATAAAATAAATAAATAAATAAATAAATACTACTAATTGGCAAAATTAGTAGGACATATATATGGCATTATTTTTATCTCATTACCTCATATAAAACTGTTGTGTTCCCATGTAAAAGAGGTCCATAACAGATATAGGAATGTCCAACAACCCAGCCTAAATCAGATGCTGCCCACCACACCTAAAAAATAAGAAGATAGTAAAATACATATATCTTCATCATAGAAATGTCCTGTAGCATAAACTGAAAACCATAATTACCTCACCAGGTTTAAGTCCATATATGGAAGACATTGTCCAATTTAGCATTACAGCATATCCCCCAGTGGGCCTAACCACACCCTAAGGGAGATAAAAAGAAAAATTCAAATAATAAAAAATGTGTTAAAATATTCCCTATCTTCATACTATCAACTTTAAAAGTCCCAGGTTTAAAGAAGCTGATATTTTATAAACCACAAATTACTTTAACTTTTATGAAATTATATTTGAATCATTATTTCTTTGGCTTCTCTCATGGAAAACCCAGGAAAAATTTGTCCTCATCAGTTCCACTTATAGACTCCATTTTTACATGACATTATTAATCTTCTAAAGAAAACCTAAGACGTCACATATTCACATAACAATGAAGTACTTAAATGGTGATATACATCATCAACACTACAATTTAGGATATAGTTCCAGAATAAAAAAACAGAAATTATCAAATTTAAGTACACAAAAAGTTAAAATGTAGTTATGTGCCTAGAATACACACAAACAGAAGGACATTGATTCAGTAACATGATTAAATAATACTAAGCTGCTTAGAGGAAACAAAGTTATATTCTAACTGGAGTCTGATTCCCATTGCTAAATGGGAATCATGCAAGTACAATATTATAATTGAACAATTTTTTGATGATGAATTCTGAAACTCATGGAATAAGTCCCCAGGAGTGAGACTTAAGTCTAACATGGTTGCTTTATATTGCATTTTGGGCAGAAACTAGGGACCGTTATATCATTAGTGTAGAGTTTTTACAAATCAGTTTCTAGTAGCTTTCCTCAACATTGTGAACATATTCAACTTCAATAGATGATTAATATTTAAACACTGGGCACTTGAATCACAAAAATAAAAACTGATGCTAGATTTAATAATTAATTTTATTTATAGCTGATTTATAAACATTAATCATCATTAACCCAGTAAGATATAACCATGTGTATATCCAGAATGAGAAGGTAAATGTCTGCTAAGAACACAAGTTATAAAATACTCAATTATATTTTGAAGCATTTTTAGTGTAGTAATTATAACTGTTCTATGCAAGAAATGATTTTATCTAATTATTTTAAATAAAAAAGGGAAATCAATAGATAAAAGGGAAAACATGACCAAAATTTTAAAATGTGCTGTTAGTTGTATGTTTTTGGCATAGCTTCAGAGCTTTAACACATACACAAGAATCAAGAGAATGAAAAATAAATTGATTTTCCATTAGTTACTAAAATTGTTGTTCTCCTCGGTACCACAAATAAAACATAGGTATCAAGCTGTGGGACATATTTTATCCACCAGCAAAAGCACCTGGTCTCTTGGCAAATATCAAATGCAGTGTTGATGGCATTTGAGAGCTATTTTCTAGGTTGCATGACATGGTTAGCATGCAGCTGGATCTCTTGATCACCTTGGGAACAATGGAAATCCTAGGCCCCCTGGCAGTTGGCTTCACACAAAAATTTTGCCATGTAAAGTAAGCAGCTCTTTTACCACTATATTCTACCCTATTCTCCACACACTTTGCTTACTAGTTTAACAAGAAGGTCTTTTCCTGTGACTCAAAAACTTTATGACTTTGATATTAAATAATTTGTAAGCACTCTTTTCTAATATCTGTTATTCATTCTGCAGAGGGGAAAATATCATTTGTTTTGTAGACAATATCTTGTCCATATGTTATGGTAGATAGAAATACTTAATACCAGTAATGATTTCACTTAAGATGTTTTATAATTTTTCTTTCACCCTACCTGTCCCTGGATTTATAGCTCATTTTTATCAACAATGTAAATAGTACTGTAATGGAGTAAAATTGTTATCATATGGTACTAAGGGCAATATGCAGTTACTGAAAATGATTAAAGTGAATATAAGGTTAGAGATAAACAACTGAAAAAATAATTCAATTTTAAATACTAGAAAATAAATTGAAAGGTTAGATTAACAAATTTCTATTTGTCTCTCAAATAGGCTCTTCCTCAAATGTTTAGGAAAGTTTCCTTGTAGATTAATGAATACTTAAATCTATCTGACAAAAAAAAAAAAAAAGGGAGAGAGAAACTTAACGAGACCATGAATAAAAAAGTACTTTAAAAACTATAAAAGCTAAAATTTTAAGTGTGTGTGTGTGCGTGTGTGTCTGCGCGCGCTTGCGCACATGTGCATGCTGGAGAGAAAACTCAGGACCTTACACATGCTGAGCACACACTCCACCACTAAGTTATACCTTCAGCCTAAAGTTTAATATTTTTAAACAATATTATTTATTTAGTTACAAAATTATTGCTTTTTATTTTACCCCATGTTGATATCACCCAAAAGGGAGAAATGTCAAAATAATTAGAAGCTACGATCAAAGATTCCCATTTACTAAATTAAAATGGAGCTGACAGAAAAAAATCCATAATATCTGTTTTCATTGGTATTTAAATGTCACATTTATTTATTTATTTATTTATTTATTTTTGCGGTACTGGGGATTGAACTCAGGGGCATTCTACCTCCAAGCTACACCGCCAGCGCTATTTTTCTTTTTTTTTTTTTTCTTTTGCGGTACTGGGGATTGAACTCAGTGGCATTCTACCTCCGAGCTATACCCTCAGCCCTATTTTTTTTTTATTCTTTATTTTGAAACCGACTCTCACTAAGTTGCGGAGTGCCTCACTAGGTAGCTGAGGCTGGCCGCGAACCCGGATCCTCCGGTCTCAGCCTCCGGAATGCTGGGATTACAAGTGTGCGCCACCACGCCCGGCTCCTATTTTTTATTCTTTATTTTGAAACAGGGTCTCACTAAGTTGCGGAGGGCCTCACTAGGTAGCTGAGGCTGGCCGCGAACCCAGATCCTCCGGTCTCAGCCTCCCAAATGCTGGGATTACAAGCATGCGCCACCACACCCAGCTTTATTTTTTAAAGGATACATATAAAAATTTTAGTCAAGCATCATTTTTACTATTCGTTAAAATTTAGATCTACAATTCAGTTTGACCACTCAAAATATTCAGATTATACTGTTGTTAAATTTCTAAGGATTAGTCATGTGTGATGGTATGCACCTGTAATCCCAGTATTTGGGAGGCTGAGAAAGGAGGAACACAGATTCAAAGCCAGCAAGCCATAACTTACAAAGACCCTGTTTCAAAATGAAAAATAAAATAGGGCTGAGGGTATAGTCCAGTGATAGAATGCCCCTGGGTTCAGTTCCTAGTATCACAAGTACACACACACACACACACACACACACACACACACACACACACACCACACATAATTCTAAGTATTTAATAAGATATGTTAAAAAACAAGAACTGTATAGTTTCATATTCTCCACATAGATATTTTATAAGAAGGTTGAAAGTTAAAAAAAAATGAAAGGTTAGATTTAAAATAGATCCTTGGTTATAAACATTAATTTCTGAGTAAAATAAAATGATAAACCATTTTGGTTTCTTGTTTGTGATGATATTTCCTAGGTAATGACAATTATAATGCAAAGGAGAAACCCTGTTCAGCCTCTGAAAACGAAATCATGCTCTGAAATCATGCTCAAAAAACAGAATATTATATTCTACATAAGCTAAATTACCCTTAGCACTTTAAAAATATATCTAAAATATTGTGCATGAGGTAAGGATATTCAATACCAACATTTACTACTAAAACACAAGTTTACTACATTTTAGTCTCTTAACTCTCTTTACTTTTTTCTTTCTTTCTTTCTTTTTCTTTTTTTTTTTTTTTTTTTTTTTTTTT